>DF240712.1:0-20428 GCA_000507305.1 Breviolum minutum Mf 1.05b.01
GATATCCGAGGATAATCCGAACACAAAATCGTCATCTCGCACCCGCTGCTTCGAAGACCTTACTCGTCCCAGCTTGGCGACGATTTTGTATTGTAAAATACAACATTTCGCGTCCCGGCTATCTCCCAAAATGTCACGAAGTGCTGCGCCTGCCACACAAAATGACCCTCCAACCTCACCAAATACTGCACCTGCCACACAAAATCAATGAATGTCGACTGTGTTACTTTACGAATCTATGACTTTACGAATCTATTACTTAACGAATCTATTACCTTACGAATCTATCACTTGACGAATCTATGACTTTACGAATCTATTACCTTACGAATCTATTACTTGACGAATCTATCACTTTACGAATCTATCACTTTACGAATCTATTACTTTCTATTACTTGACGAATCTATCACTTTACGAATCTATCACTTTACGAATCTATCACTTTACGAATCGATTACTTGACGAATCTATCACTTGACGAATCTATCACTTTACGAATCTATCACTGTACGAATCTATTACTTTACGAATCTATCACTCTACGAATCTAGCACTTTACGAATCTATCACTGTACGAATCTAGTACTTTACGAATCTATTACTTTACGAATCTATTCCTTTACTGATTTGTTTCTTTGAGCATTTTTAAAAGTTCGTAACTCGGAAGTTTCTCATCCAAACTTCCTTTGATAAAGATATCTAAAGATCCAGTATCACTCTAGTGGACGATTTGATAGCGACAACATTTGATCACGCTCAGTGCAGCCTCTTAGTGTTGGGCCTCTCACATTTTTACATGCCATCAAAAACAATTTCTCAAGCAATGTCTACAAGTAGTTTATGATGTGACCTGGTCGGGTTCCTCGTGGTGGTTTTTGAATCATGAATTTCAACAAATGCACGGCGGTTGATGTGACTGCTCGGCCCCCCAACGGTACCCCTGATGCACGAGTGAGATCTGCGAACGCTGCATCAGCCTGATGCTTTCGGAAAACGAAACGAAACCCAGGTACCACTAAGAAGCATTTCAGGATGTGTATGTATGCGCATATGTCCGCGTATAACGAGATATATGCATGCAGCATGTGTTGTTTTCCAAACTGCAAGTCCTTGTTATGGATGTTCATCCTGTGAGAATTCTCCGGTCTGTCAGGAAAGAAGTCTGAGTTTCCCACGTGTTTCAAATCGTTGGTCCTGGCGAAAGCCTTGGCGATCTTGTGGATGGCACAGGATCCGAAAAAAAACAGAGAATTCGCGAACGTTCATTCGCAGTACTACTGACAGTACAGTTGTCTGTATGTAAACATGCAAACACACACATTACAAATAGAAGTGCTCATTCAGAAATGCTCTTACCTCATTCCAGATCTGCATCAGCTGACATAGAATACCAGCTCGGATGATCATCCCAGTATGCTAAAATAACATTCGATCAGAGCAGTATGCCCACTTCGGTTCAAATGACCAAGACTCAGTCAGCCCAATGCACGCAGCCACAGATACCGATCAATCTAAAGGACTAAAGAATCCGCTTCGAAAGACAAAACTTTATGGAAAAGCTCAGATTGACCTGGGTAATTCAACTGAATACTGGACGGCAAAGACCCCCAGGACACCCGGCCACCAACAATTCCTGTCGACTTCGCTCATCTAAAGGAGCACAATTCGCAAACACCTGCAATGGCAAAAGCACCGGGCATGTCAGAAGGTGTATGCACATACATACCCAAATGAAACAACTCTCATGACACAAAGCTGGATCCCAAGATTCCTTTGCAAAGCCATCTTTGCAGCTGTTTTCCAAGCTGGAACTATGCCTTTAAAAAGGAAGCACTTGCCTGAAATGTTTTTCTCCTAAAATTGACAATTTGATCAAATCTCAGATGCTTTGATTGACTGGAACATGCTTCAAAAAGATTGTGTCTTATGTATATGACATGATGTTCATGTTCGCCCAGTCAGCTTGCATAAGACACTCGGTGTTAACAAGAGTAAAAACCCACAAAACTGACTCGAAGCTGGGGGACAAGTCAGTCACAATGCCAAGAGATTTAACAGAGACCCATCAAGAGAGGACCTCTAGCAACTCTAGCTTCCAATTTTTATCTGTTCAGGGAAGCATATGTTCGTATTTGAAATCACAACCTCAATTGTCCTTCAAAGTCAAAACTCTATTTTTCAAGCACCAGACTAAAAGCTCATCCTATCGTCATATCTGGATGGATCCCTACAGCAATGAACATTTGCCTCTTGCAAGGCAATGGAAATGCAACTCATGGATGCCTCAAAACGCAGTCCCAAGCGCTGGACGACAAAATGGACGCATGGTAGTCTCAATGGAAGTAGTCCTACTTTAATTAGAAAGTTGTCTTGACAAAATGCTCTGGAGAGAATGCTCCAAAACTGGGCAACAATCAGGTTACACCATCAATCTGGTAGACTTGTAACCATAAGCAGCAAAAGGTCCTGTGGGACTCTACAGGTATCATGTGTATATCTGCAGCTTTTTGGTGCATTGAAACAGTTTGAAATTGGGGTCAATTATTGGTCAATTTGAAAAAACATACAAGCCGTAAACCACTCCCGTCCGGAACCTGGCTCTGCTCAATCGCCCGAATGGACTCATGCAAGTGGGGCCTCGTGAACGGTGAAAGAGACAATAGGGTCTCGGCTACTGCGGCAGGCGACGATGACTTGAGGAGGAGGGATATCGTGCGTTGAGTATGCCAAGTATGAGAACTATCAGTGACTATCAGGCATCATCACCGAATCATCTCTTCGAACTCTGGCATCAAAAAGCCATCCAAGGCAGTGCCTCAAGTGCGTGAGGTTCACGGCAGCCTTGTAAAAGAATAAGCCCACATCCTCGGGCCTCCGAATGGAAACGAAAAGTAATTCATACAAAATACTGCAAGATTCCAACACCTCACAGTTGACGAAAATGTGTGTATGCTGTATGCACTCATCTTCATTATTCTTTATTCTTCTGACCGCCAAACAGCTTTCCCGTTGCAGCCTGTCCAGCGCCAAGAGTGCCTCAACCACTGCTGAAAAGGCCTGAAGGGTTTGAAAGGAACGTGGACATCCTGGAATCAAAGGGCGGCATAAGAGTACATGGCCTTTGATTTTTTCACAAGCCTTTCAAGGACATCGAAACATCTGGACAGGACTTGACTGGAGCAATGTTTGGAGGTCCCAAGAGTAACTGGGTCGACAAGCCACACTATCCTGGTGCAAATCTGAAGCTCGGCGCCTCTGGCGTAAAGTCAGCCAACAAAGGCCAGGAGTCACAGACCTGGCAGATAGAATGGAAAGAAAGCACCTCAAAACACCCGAAAGCACACCAAATTTGATATGTTTTGCTTTAAAGGTTTGCAGCTTTGGAAACCTGGCAAGACGAAACTTCAGCCTCAAATGACATTTGTTGAAGTAGTTCCCCTTTTGACATACTTTTAATGAATGATTAAACTATCAGACTGAAGTGGGATGCCCTAAGCAGGAGATGCAGGATGTAGAGCAAAATTCAGGCCACGGGCTTTGGGTTCCTTTTCAATGAAGCACAGTGGAAAGTTGCTGGTCAACCACTTATTCCACATCCGTGGGCACTTTGAACCAAGGGAAGACTTTAGTTTATCAACACACCGCAACCCCAGGCCAGGTACCTGACCAAATTTCAGTGTGTTATCAGCCTAGGAATAAATGAAACTATACTGTACTATACCTAAAGATTTTCAAGGTGCGGACATGATTATCAATCTCCTCGTTCCATGTCAAGAATTACCTCTTCGTCTGCCCCAAGGAACCTCTTCATAGCGCCGCTGCCGCCGCAAAGCCAAGAGCTCGGATGCTGCGACGCGATTCCTCAGTGCGCTGATTGTGGGTCCCATACAGAAATAGAATCTAAGGATCCAAAAAAACCATGCAGATGCAAGCTGTCTGGAAGTTTGCACCGTAGAGTCACCAGGACGTTCTGATGCAATGAAATCTGTTTTGAAATCAGAGAAAGTGGTGAAAAGTCAAGCTGTTCATGTGCCAATAGCTACATCTCAGCCGCTCCAAATAAAGCAAATATTAATGTCCAAACAAGAGTGGTACATGCAAGTTTGAGGGAGTCTTTGTTTCAGTTCCCAAATCACCACCTTGTGCCACGTTTCCAAGATGGATCGGCGTTTTTCTCAGGTGCCGACATTGCGCAAGCAGTGGAGCTGCCCAGCCATTGCTTGATGACCTGTACAGGTTTTGGAGGATGTACATCATATGAATTCGGTACGTCTACCTAAGGAAATACGTAGATATTCTCTATGACTCTACTCAATTCTGTATTGTACTGATTCAGCTTGCAAAATCACAGGCATCTAGAATCTAGAACTGAACTGGGAGACAGACTTTCGTGCGGCAGAGGACGAAGCCCAAGCAGAAGAAGCAAAGGAGACAAAACTCCTGCGCCTCAGAGTGGGTCATGCCGCCATGCACTTCCTGCTGGCTCTCTGAAACCAAAAAAGAACGAGTGCAAAATAGTTTTTGTAGTTGACATCTCACCCAGGGAACAGGGAAATTAAATAGATCTGTACGGTGAAATTAATCAGATCAGGCAAAAAGGCCCAATTGTCAAAATATTTTGGAATTACAGTATATACAATTTTCAAAAAAAAATGACAGACATTTGTTTTTAAAAAAATAGTTGTGGCGATCTCTCTGACTCTGTCGTTCACCCATATGACAACACGCACAGCATGTTGATGATGCATATCTTTTCTAGGCGTCCCAAACCAATGGTGCGGCGGCAAGCATGGAGAAGACCGAGTGAAAGCTCTGGAGAGCCTTGGATGCCGCAGCTGTTATGAAGGCCAATCAAAAACGGTGCTTCACTCCCCCAATGAGGACAAATCAAACAACTGGGACCATTTGAGGCTTATCTAGAAAATCGAAAGTTGTCTATCATCCAAGACAAATCGAGCCAAGTATTGAAGGTGTTACCCAGTCTTGCAATTGTATCACCACAAGACTCAGTAGCCATAACCTGCTGTTGAGGAGACACCGAGGCATCATTTTATGGCACAGTTTTGGAGCTCCAAAAATGGGGAGTGACAAAGGTGGCCACCTGACCCTCCCGGTCAGTGTGGAGTTGAGAGATCGGACCATGTCAAATAGTTCAAGCCTCAGCAAGCCGCGGCAGTCATGGAGAGCAAAGGTGGCCTAAAAAAAGGGTGTTGGAACTCTACAACCAGAACTGAATCTCCCAAAGCTATAGGCTTTGGGTTTCTGTTTTCTCCAGCATCTCCTTGCATTGTAAAAAAAAAAATATACAGTAATTGGGAATCACTTGAAATGCTTGAGGGAAACGTGCCACGAAAAGCAGCATTTCGGATGATATTTTGGTGAAGCACGACGAATCAGTTGTTCCGGAGTCTGGCACCCACACGGTACCGGATGTCGTGATTCGTCGGGTGCAACGTCACCTCGATGGCAAAGGTGAAAATGTGTGTTTCCTTTCGCGCATGACAACGTGTGTCCAAATAGTGGAGATTCACATGCTAAAAAGGGACAAAAATATTTACGAGTTCAAGCATCTGAAGGGCATCGTGAAGCTTAGATTTTGGGAGTTGGGCAAAAGTGCCAGGGAAAAAAGAAGGGTTTTACAAAGTTGGATTTCTTTTAATTTTTGGGGGACGGGCTAACTACTTTCTTCAAGAGAGCAACTTGATTCTTTTGATAATATCATGCATGCTTGGATGGGCAGCTACTAGACTATTCAAATTCAGCTTCGTTTCGATCTGCCAAAACAAGTTTTTTGATTCCAAATAGTTTCTGTAAGCATTTGAGAGGTCATCACCATGGCTATGGTCTGCGGTCATATTGCCAGGGTACATTAACAAGCGCCAAGGGAATCGATCATCAACCAAAACTACACTCATGCAACCAAATCAGAAAGTTTCACAAACGTAACACACACACACACACATGTTTGTTTTGCGTCGAACCCACCCAAGATACTCCAAAATCACTGAGTTTCGACACCGCGACGGAAGGACCCCCATAATCGGGTCTGAATCAAAACAGCAGCAAACCCGATTTGTTGAATGCATATTACATGATTGAAATTGAACACACAATGATTTTCGAAACCGAAAAACTACAAAATAAACAATCCCATGTCCATTATCCAGAGTACAGTGGATGTGAGAAACAATGACTACAACAAACACACCATCGACGAAATCATCACTCGATGTGAACCACCGAAAAAACACAAAACACATTGCAAAGGCATTATTTATGTGACTGCGTTTTAAATTACACCAAACAAACTTCATGAATATCAGTGAAATAGTTGAAAAATGTTGAAAACAAAAAACTTGTTGCAAAACTTGATTAACTATGCAAATTACATACTTTCAAAAGACAGCAACCGAATTTGAGATTGATTCTGGTTCTGGTCACTACTCGAGTGTTTGGACCATCGGAAAACAAACATGACGTCATGTGAACATTCACGATGGCCTCTCTCCCGTATTAATGTGAAAAACAACACCATATTGAGAAAACCCTTTACCAATGGTTTGCGGAGTTTTTGAACATCCAAAGGTGTTTTCCAGCATCAGGAATTTTTTTCAGCGCGCAAGTGATGTTTGTTTTTGAGCACCCGGATTTCTCGACACCCACGGTTTGCGCAATCCCAGATGAGGAGATGTGCGTTTCATTACAACGTGGTGCCCAAAAACGCATGGATCTTCCTGAGAACCTGGAACGTCCTTCGCTGAAAAAAAAATGTGTCTTGCTACATCTGTACGACAAGGTCGACCGACACGAAATCAAATTTGCATTTCGCTACAGTTTAGGCAATCGATCACGCATTTTTAGTAAAAGGGTTGCATTCCGCAACAGCTGCTCATCCGCGAGCCAGGCAAACAGCAAGCACGCAAGCACCCAATGCCGTCCGTGTCCATACGTGCCCAATGCAATGATATGCGATGACGTGTAATTATGTCATGTTTAATGCCATTCCCCCTCATATGTCATGCAATGAATTGTAATGATGTGTATTACCTGATCTTCATAGCTATTCCTGCGATGCAATGATATGGAATGACATGTAGCATTTCATATCCATTGCCATTCCTGCAACGCAATGCAACGCAATGATATGCAACGATCTGTATCATTGCAGATTCATGCGTTTGCATTGTGTGTGCATGGACTGGGAACCATATTGAATCGATGCGTTCTTAATCGATACGCAATGAGACGATATGTGAACAGATGATGATATATGGTTTTTTGAAGACGAAGGAAAACAAGCGCCGAAAACGGTATTTCTTCAAGACCTGATTGTCTACACACCAGGACGTGGTTTTTGAAACATCAACCAGCAACTGTTTTCTGGGCACCCAACGGGTCGCTTCTGGGCATCCACATGTTTTTTTCGACCCCCACTGGGATGAACCAGGACATTGTCAATTTTACTACGGGTTATCTAAAAGATATATTTTTACCAGTAGTACCGCACAAGGCGGTGGCGGAAGTTTCAAGAATAGGAAACGTATAGGAGAGATTGATTGCTGTGAGTGACAGATGTCAGAGCAAAAACATTGACCAACTGAGTAACTAGCTAACTGACTGATTGACTGTCGGATTAACTGAATAATTGCCTCAGTGATGAATTGACCTATTGACTGAGTGTCTGACTGACTGACTGACTGACTGACTGACTGACTGACTAATTGATTGACTGGTTGATAAACTGATTGACTGACTAATGTACTTACTGACTGGCTGACTGCCTGACTAACTGACTAATTGATGATCTGACCAAATGACTAACTGACTAACTAAATCATTAACTAGCCAACTGACTAACTGACGAACTGACTGATTGACCAGCTGATGAACTGACTAATTGACTAACTAGCTAGCTGACTGACTAACTGCTTGATTGATAGATTGATTAACTGACGAATTGACTAATTGACTTACTGCTGACTGACTAACTGACTAACTGCTAATTGACTACTTGACTAACTGACTATCTACCTAACTAACTAACTAACTAACTAACTAACTAACTAACTAGCTAACTGACTAANGATTGATTGATTGATTGATTGATTGATTGATTGATTGATTGATTGATTGATTGACTCACTGAGGGATTGATTGATTGATTGATTGATTGATTGATTGATTGATTGATTGATTGATTGATTGATTGATTGATTGATTGATTGTTTGATTGATTGATTGATTGATTGATTGATTGATTGATTGATTCATTGATTGATTGATTGACTAATTGACTAATTGACGAACTGGTTGACTAACTAACTAACTAACTACCTAACTAACTGACTAAGTGACGAACCGACCTGACTAATTGTTCGACATCAATCAAAACTTCGAAAAGTGCTTCAAGAATGACAGTTTTTTGAACATTTTCACTTCCAAATGTGTGTTTCGCCACAGCGGCGGCTTCAAGGGGCTTCCAAGAGGGCTTCAAGGTTCAAGGGGCTTCAAGGAGGCTTCAAGAGGACTTCAAGACGGCTTGAAGAGAGCTTCAAGGCAGCTTGAAAAGAGCTTGAAGGCTTTGAGAGCGCTTCAAAGGAGCTTGAAGGAGGCTTCAAGGAGGCTTCAAGGGGCTTGAAGGAGACTTGAAGCCTTTCGAAGGTGAACGGGGCTTCGAGGGGCTTGAAGAGGCAGAGAGTGCTTCAAGGGGACTTCAAGGGGGACTTTAAGGGGACTTCACCTTCGAAAGACTTCAAGAGGCTTGAAGAGGCTGCAAGAGAACTTCACCTCTGGAAGGCTTAAGAGGTTGAAGGAGCTTCAAGAGGGCTTCCAGGCGGCTGGAAGGGGACTTGAAGGACTTGCCGCCTTCAACGTTGAAGGTGGCTTCGAGGGAGCTTCAAGAGGACTTGAAGCGTGTTTCAAGGAGACTCAAACAGGCTTGAAGGATGCTTCAAGGGACTTTCAAGGGAGCTTGAAGTCTTCATCGCTCGAAGAGAGCTTTGAGGATGCCTCAAGGAGGCTTCAAGAGTTGGTTGTTGTAGATGTGGGCTTAACAAGAGCCTAAAAAGGACCAAACATGAGCCTGCAAAGGCTAAGCAAAAGCTCTAAAAGGGTTAAATACGAGTCTGCAAAGGCTGAACGTGAGCCTTAAAAGGCTAAACAAAAGCCTTAAAAGGCTAAACACAAGCCTACAAAGGCTAAATACGAGCCTGCAAAGGCTAAACACGAGCCTGCAAAGGCTAACAAGGGCCTGAAAGGCTAAACGAGCCCGGATTACATTACAGGTTGGACATGTGTAAACTATGCACCGAAGCAATTCATTCCAAAGGTTACATTCAGATCTGAACATGTGTAAAACAGCACTGAAGCAGTCGACTTGAAGCCTCTCAGCGTTAAAGGTTTCAGGCCGCTTGAAGCCCCTTGAAGCCCCTTCAAGCCTCCTTCCAGACCCTTGAAGCCCCTTCCGAAGATAAAGCTACTTCTCTTCGACCTTCAGACCTTCGTCCGCCCCTCTACTCCTCACTCTAGACCCTTCAAGCCCGCTTGAAGGCGGCTTGTGAAGTAAGTACCTGGAATCAGGCCCAAAAAACACAGCATTTCGCAACTTCTCTAACATTTGGCGCGGATGTATCTTCTTTCTTCTGACTTTCGCACTATTGCATCTTCTTTCTGCTGACTTGACGACTCTACTCTGCTTTTCCACTGTCCATATTGTCGGAAATTTGTTTAAACTTCCTTTGATAAAGCCTCTAAGGACATTACATCGCACTTAGCTAAGTGGCTAAGATTAGTGATGACATCAATAGTTGGTCCGCACGGCTTACAGATGTCCGTGTGGTTTTTAACGTTTGGGTACATCGTGAATCCACGCAATCCTGCTGTTTTCGTACCCGGCGCAAATCTTGCCGAACCTGTTGGTGGGGATAGAAATTTTCAAATTTGGACAGAAACATGTAGTTTTTGCTGTGACAAGTGACAACGTTTGTGTTTAATGTGCTTGGGAATAGGCTGTTTCGATACATATCTTAACACATGGCCAAGCCTGTGATAGAGTTCATCTTCAAAGTGCCACAGAATGGACACACATATTGGACACACATGGCTGTTTAAAATGCTACAGAATTGTTTCGGTACATACTTTGGCACATGTCCAAACCTGTGACAACGTTCGTATTGAATGTGCTACGGAAAGTACTGCTTCGCTACAAACTTGACGAAATGTCCGAACCTGTGGTGAGGTTCGTGTTCAAAACGGTAGGGATGCTTCGGTCCGTTACGATGATGATGATGATGACGATGACGCTGACGATAACGATGATGATGATGATGATGATGATGATGATGATGATGGTGGCGATGATGATGATGATGATGATGATGATGATGATCATGATGATGATGATGATGACGATGATGACGATGATGATGATGATGATGATGATGATGATGATGATGATGATGATGATCATGATGATGATGATGATGACGATGATGACGATGATGATGATGATGATGATGATCATGATCATGATGATGATGATGACGATGATGACCATGATGATGATGATGATGATGATGACGAAAAGGATGATGATGATGACGATGATGATGATGATCATGATGATGATGATGATGACGATGATGACGATGATGATGAGGATGATGATGACGAAAAGGATGATGATGATGATGAGGATGATGATGATGATCATGATGATGATGACGAAAACATTGAGGATGACGATGATGATGATGATGATGATGATGGTGGTGATGATGATGATGATGAATATGAACGAAAACATCATTTCCACAATTGTTTGCAGGGAAAAACAATGTTCTGGCATTAAAACCATGTTGCTGCCTACTCCCCAAAAAATTTTCATTCTAGTGTGGTTTTTGGTGTGTTTTTGAAAACATTGCAACATCCTTAACATTCACCTTTGAGGCGTGTGAAAAACTTACAACCTACTAGACTTGAAAAATACGTGAATCGGCCACGTATCATGCTTTGACTGGAACTGTGATTGAAGTGAAAATATAGGGTAGTTCAGTAACTCTAATGCAAAATGTTCTAGTCTCAACTTATTCTTTGCGTTGCCGCTCGCACAAGCTGCGAAAAGAACATCAGTGATCAGCTTGTCAAAACTACAGCTTTACAGACAACTTTCAATTTCTTCCGCAATTTGTCCGACTTGTAAAGTCTTTTACACTTTTCGCGTGTTTCGACTTGTTCATTTTGTTTGAATAGTTTTTCGACTGAGAGGAATAGGAAGCATCAATAGTGTCAGCTTTGAGAGTCGGAGCGTCTCACCGTTTCATCCTTTTTTGCGCTCGGCTAGAACGGTGTCATGTTGCTTTTAGTTGTGGGTTGGTGTGTGTGTGTGTGAATCTCCTGTATTTTTTTTGATTGATTGCTTTGTCCACCTCTATCCAATCCGAACTATGTTACAATATTTGCTCTTTGTTGTTTAGGTGTTATTCAATTGTTAGTCTAGTCGGAGACTTTCAATGATCGAAACCAAGGAGGAGTGTGTTTTGGAATGTTTCAAACCTGGAATGACAGTTTGGAACGTGGAGAATTTTGCAACTGCCCAACCATGTTAGGTTTACCAGTCTGTTCGAGAAACCCTTGACTTCACTCGGTCAGCTAGCACTATTGCTTGGCACACACTGCACAGAGTTACCTGGATCTAAGCTCAGCAGAACAAAAAGAGACCAAAAAATGACCTTCTTAGTGTTTTTTCTTTTATACCTGTTCAGCAAACTCTTACAGACTTCGAGTCAAAGAGTTAAAAGTCCAAAACATCCAAGAGACAAGTAAGCTTTCAACTACTCCCTTCATCCTTCATCAAAGTTTTAAAAGAGCAAGAACTCAACTTCTTAACTCAAACAAGAGCTTGTGTCATCACGAGGAGGAAGTTCTTAAAGCCAAAGATACAGGTAACAAGAAAATTTCTAGGAAAGTTTCTCGACCAGTTCAAATCATATCTAATGAGCAAATCGTTGAAAACTCGGATGTGACATTTTGGAAACTCTATTCCCGAAAACTAATTCTGCAGATTTTCCAAACCGCTAAGTTCACAAAGCCACAAACTAATTCACCAAAAAAGTTTCAAACTGCCGTTCCAAGTCTGAAACATTCCGAAAACAAATTCTCCACGTTTTTGGTTGGGTTTGTTTGTTTTGAATCTGGAAGACACCTGGCTTTTTACTCACCAATTCTCCAATATGTGGGAACAGCTAATCAATCACAAAACGTTTTGATGACTGTCAGACCCTCGAGCGTGTACGGCATGAGCTTAAAAGAAAAGAAACAGTTTTTTGGTTTTCAAAGTCTTTGGCACACATAGTGGAGTTGATGCTTTGTGTGACGTAGTCACACTGAAGATTTCTTTGAATCTGCGGGGTTTAAGTTTTTCGCATGCAGCGGAGCGCTGAACTCTGACGGTCCAACTGATCAGAGAAACTCTCGTAGAAGAGTTTGAGGTCGTAAGTCTAGGAGTCACACTGATGCTTGGGCATCGTATCAAACGCAGCAGAACTTTGGACGTGTTTTATCGGTTCAGACAACTCCGATTGCTAGTTCTAAACAGAATGGAGCGTAGAGAACCTCACAGCAAGTTGGGGAACGTAGTTTAAGGGGAACGTTTTCTTCTATCAATGCCATCCCTCCAAGACCTCTAACTCCTTCTTGTAGGATTGGTGAACAGTTGGAACGGATGATGGAACTTTGTCTTCTATGAACCGTAGATTGACAGCTATGGAAAGATCAGGACTG
The DNA here is from genome assembly GCA_000507305.1 of Breviolum minutum Mf 1.05b.01. NCBI lineage: Eukaryota > Dinophyceae > Suessiales > Symbiodiniaceae > Breviolum > Breviolum minutum. The sequence continues at coordinate 12,785 of DF240712.1, forward strand.
AACGGACCCAGTCAAGAATCACAGTTGCAGCAAACTTTTGGGACTTAGTATGGGGGTGGTGCTGAAACTTCTTTTTGTAGAATAGAGAGCCCGATACGCGAGAGACGGACTGATGACGAGTCTAGGACTAATCCTCGAAGGGATGGTAGTTGTGAAAGACACGTTTTCAGTGAAAGTGAAAAGTGGGTTGTCTCATCCCCCCGAACCGCGCGTCCTCAATAATCACCCCATTCTCTCCATACATCACCCCCTCTCCGTCGCCGCCCGCTCGCATAGTTTTACGTTTGTTGAACCGAAGGTTGAAAAAGGTTGAATAGGGAAGGTGAAATTGAGGGTTGAGAGCTTGGAGTCAATTGGCGATCAACAAAATGGCCGAGGACATTCAGCAAGCCATTAAATGGCTTTCAGAAATAGTGACTAGCACTCTGACTCAGCTTCAGCACGCTAGATCAGCTAGGTTGTTTGCCTTGTTGAAAGTAGCTTAGAATTGATTCATTGATTAGAGCATATGAGGCTGGGTGTGCTATTCACAATTCCCCAACAAAACCTTTTGGTTCGCGTGGCTATGAGTTGCTACGTATCTTAGCTTTAGAGTTTAGCCTGAGGACACGTACCGAAGCCATTTGTTTGAGGTCTGAATTGTTGAAAAGAAACGTTAAAGTCGATTCGAAGAGTGTTCATGCCATGTCGGACTTGATCCGAGGTATACAAGTTGCAGTCAATAGGTATGACAGGTTGGTTGAAACGCTTCTTCCTGATATTTCAAGGGCTGATTTGTTGGTGACACCTTCGGACATGTCTTTGATGTTTATTAGAAACATGCTTCATGATGCTAAACAGTATTGTTTGTTGCACAGTGAAAACGAGTTGTGGGAGGCTCTTCAATTGTCAGCGTTGAAGTATGAAAGACAACAGCGGTTGTATGTTGAGCTAGGGGCCATGTCTAAGAGATTCATCAACGAATCTAGAGAGGTTGCAGATCAAGGTTTTGATGAGACGGACTATGTTGATGACGGACAGGTTTCTGTTTTGAAACAGGGTTGCGGTCGGTGCGGAAAGAAAACACACGAAACGAAAGACTGCGATACAAACTTGGCCAATACCAAGTGTTTCAAGTGTGGGAAAACAGGCCATATCGGCCGGAACTGTCGTATGGGAAAGCCTGTTGATGGTGAGAAGGGTGGTAATGCTAAGGGGAAAGGGAAGGGAAAACCCAAAGGAAAGGCCAAGGCCTCCCCCAAATCTAAGGGTAAGGGAGGGGGTAAGGGTAAGATGTTTGAAGTTGGGGAAGAAGAAACATGGGAAGAAACTGAGGGGGGTCATGAAGAACCATCTGGGAGTGGTGATGCACCCGAAGGTGGATTGCAAATGGCTCTGTTTAGTTTTTACCCCGAAGATCCCCAAAGTGAGGTTGTCCTTTCTAATTCCCGGGTTGGCATTGATTGCGGAGATGATGAGGTTTGCGTTAGTCCACATCCACATGTGAGTGGAAATGAGGAGACTTGTATTGATCTGCATTCACATGTTGTTGGAAATGATGACATTTGTGCTGATCCACATTCACATGCACAGAACTCTTGTTCGCCATTGTTATCTTCAACTGGTGTTTTCGGTGGGAATCATGAAAATAACTGGCGGCTTGTTGATTCTGGGGCTAGTGTCACTGTTTTGTCTGAACAAACTTTGAAACAGAGTTGCTATGAGATTTTGAATGAAGAAACGGTGACAAACGGTCCACGATACTTTGCCGCAAACGGCACGGCTGTGGTGATGAAGAGACGGGTGACTCTAAAGGCATTTGTGTCTTTGATGGAGAACGGGCAGTTGGAAGGGTGTTCAATCGAGCTAACGGCTCTTGTGGGTGAAACGTGTAACAACATCCTTTCCACCAGTCAGCTGGTCGAGAAAGGTTGGAAAGTAGAAATGAGTGGTAGGGCTTGTACTCTAACTCATGAAGCATCCGGTAGATACTCTGAGTTGGTTTCGTGGGGTGGTTGCCCATGGATTTTCTTGGGGGGCTCTAGGGATGATTGTGTTACCCCACAAGTGGTTGCTGGTTTGGATGGAATCCCAAAGTATCCATTGGAACCTGTGTACAAGGGTGTTGTGGTTCAGAAAGAAATGGATGAACTCCATAGGGCCCGGGGTCACGTCCCTTATGATCCAAACTGTGCCATTTGTCAGAGGACAAAGTCGGTAAGTCAACACAGACGTAAGCAGAATTCTAACAACGTCATTGAACTTTCAGCTGATTTCTTTCACTACAAGTCTCATAAGTATTTGGTGATTTGTGAAAGGTTTTCGGGTATGGTTGGTTGTGTTTGGATGAGTCCATCAACGGATCAAATCCGGAGAGATCTTCGACGGTGGCTGGAAGAGATCGGTTGTTTGGGAGATGATGGTGTTTTGTCAGTGTTTTCTGATGGTGAAACTGCGGTTGGCTCTGTGTTTACCCATCTTAAGGTTGGGAAGGACATTCGGGTGACAAAGGCACCTCCCCAGGGTCAAGCTATGAATGGATTGGCAGAGCGGTCCGTCCGCACCCTGAAAGAACAGTTTCTGACCATTTCTGAAGAACTCAAGGGTGAAGGGGTTTCCATTTGTGATACTGGGAATGCCATTGGGTCAGTATTCACTTATGTGTGCTTCATGCTGAATAGCCATGCGTCGGTGCATGGTACCCAAAGATCACCTACGGAGTTTTTGGTTGGTAAGAGTATCAGTCCATTGATTTCTAGTGCCTATGGGGCTGTGATCCTTTGTGAATTGCCAACGAGTTTGCAAACAGAAGACAGGCCTAGATTCACTGAAGGTTGTTACCTTAGGCCGGAGTTTTGTAGCGAAGCCTGTGTGGCTATCACCATGTTGGATGGGGAATTGAAAGTGTTCAATCCTAAATCTATCAAGTTGGTTCTGCCTCTTAGGTGGGAATTAACTTGGATGAAGGGTTTGTTGGAAAGAAGTGATTCTTCTAAGCCCCGAATAAAAGGTGATGATTCCGTGGAAAACCCCGACGTGGTGCGGGTTGGACTTCCGGCTGTGCCGGTATGCCCTAAATTGGGACCTCCATCTAACTGGTTTGCTACCTATAAACTCTACACTAAAGATTGCAATGCTTGTAGGGCATTGGAATTTGGTGAGCCCCGAAAAGGTAAGGTGCATTCAGCGGCATGTTGTGCGAATTATGTAAGATGGTTGGAGGAACAAAGGTCGTTGGTGTCCAAGGATTCCAATAGGGTTGGTGAAACTCCCCCCAATGAATGGTTTGAAGACCATGGTTTGTTTACTTCCGATTGTCCTGCATGTTCTGCACTTGAACTTGGGATGAGCCTTGACGTTGCGCACTCGTCTGAGTGCAAAGCCAACTATAAGCGTTGGAAGAATGAAAACGAGTTCGAAGCTCTGAAGTACCTTGATCCGCATGATTTGGTACATGAGAGCGCCAAGGATGAAAGTCTTGTTGCCCATGATGGATCATATACCCTGAGATATTTGAAACGGATATCTTTGCCAGTGATCGTCCTGTGAAGTCTGATACTCCTAGCCCTGGTGAAGCAGGTGGTGGAAGGGATGTATCAATCTCACGAAAGAGGCGTGTTGAATTTTCAGAGGGGTTGCCATCGGACGATGGCATGGTGATTGACAAAGATCCTGATGGGGACACTGTTGTGATTGAGTCTTCTGACGGCGCCCATAGCAGCATGTCACGTGGTTCTAAGAGAAATCTTGATGTTTCAGAGGATGCAGAACTCCAGATACCTGAGCCAAGTTCGCGAAAGCGTCCTTTGGAGGATGAACATGGAGAGCTGATGGACATTGTTTTGTCTGAGAACTTCGGGTATGTTTGCAGAATTGAGGAAGTTAGCTGTAAATTTACTGGGGAAGACCTGATTCTTAGAGATTTCGGGGAAGTGCAGTCTTTGGTTTATCAGGGAAAACAAAATGCCAGAGAAATTTCCTTTTGTGGAAAGACCCTGAAGGTTTGGGAACCGGATTCAGCTGTTGATGACAGCACGCTTCAACAATTGGACGGTGGTGATACTTTCGAGGGAATGTTGACTGAAATGGCTAATTTGGATCGGGTTTATGCGGGGAAACCACTGAAACATGACCAGGCAGTCGGGGAAGCCAATAAATTTGGTGTGAAAATTATCTGCTGTAGGTGGGTAACGAATGCCAAGGTTATCAAAGACAAATGGGGCGTTAGGGCCCGTATTGTTGTCAAAGATGTTGCAGTTGGACCCAAAGCCAAAACTTTGGGTATTTCAAGCCCCACCCCGAGTGCCGAATCCATTAAGGTTGCATTAGCTGTTGGGGGGTTTTCAGATGCCTATGTTTGGACTTTAGACTGTTCGGCAGCTTTTATGCATACTCCCCTGAACAATTCTCGGAAGATTATCGTGAAACTACCAGTTTCAATATCTTGGGAAGACAACAGTGCGGTGTATGTTGACTTGGCTAAATCCTTGAACGGGATTCGGAGTGCTTCCCTTGATTGGTTGGAGTTTGCACAATCAATAGTTGGTGAACCAATGAAGGTGGAAGCCTCATCGGCTGATCCTTGCGTTTTCTCGGGGGAGGGTCTTTTGATGATCATATATGTTGATGACATTTTGGTTATTTCGAAAGATTCATCTGTTGGGAAAAGGGTTCAGGATTTGTTGAATGAGCATGTTCCTACCAAGATGACTAGGATACTCGAACCCCACAAAGTAGGTCAAGTGAAATTTGTTGGGCGTGTCATCCGCAGGGAAAATGGGTCGAGACAGTTGTTTGTTGGTGTCACACCGACTTACCTCGATTCTTGTTTCAGTGATTTTGGTTTGGACAAGCTGAAAGTTGGGAAACCGGTGATTCCGAATTTGAGACAAACGTTGGATCAAGATCCTGGCGAAGGAAAGGAATTTCCAAAACTCTCTCCGGAGAGCTATGCTAGGTATCGTAGATGTTTGGGGGAACTTGCATGGATGGCTCAAACACGAGAGGATTTACATGCGTTTGTAACATACCTTGCAACCGGACAGCACGATCCGGACGAACGATTCGAAAAGGCGATGGCAGACTCTAAGATTCCTTTTGTTTGACGGTGACTGGGAATTGTGTTTTCCGGCAACTCGTGTTGAAACGAATGATGAGAGGGTTGAAGCACCTAATGTGTCAAACGCGCTGATTCGAGTGTTTTGTGATGCTTCACATGCACCTATGAAATTAACACACCGTAGAGGGATTTCTGGGGCCTTCTTTTTCGCTTTGGGCAGTTTGATAAAGGGTTTTTCTAGACACCAGACTTGCGCAAGTCTTTCAAGCTGAATCGGAAATGTTTGGGATTCAGGAAACCGCTCAGGAAGCGTTGGGGTTGTTGCCAATGGTTCGAAGACTAGTTTTTGATTTTTTCGGAGATCTTGCTGGTTATGACGGTAGGGTCCTTGGTAGATACTCTAAAAAGAAATTTGCCATCCAAATCCTGACGGATTCGGAAAGTGCAAAACAGCTATAGCAGCTATTGAGTGGATTAGATATACCAAGAAGGAGTAGACATACTGAAGTCCGTGTCTACTGGCTGAGGGACCAGATGAGAAAATATATCACTATTACTTGGATAGCTGGGGAATTCAATCTTAGTGATATTCTGACGAAATGTTCAACTTACCATTTTCAGCACAGGGCTTCATGTGGTTTTGTGAAAGTTGCACCTGCGAATGTGTCGGAAGTGTTGAAACGGAAACAAACGAAACCACAAGTTGCTTTGATTTTGGTAGAGCTGTGTTGTCAAGAAGATTCCGGATTGAAATCAGTCAATACTGCTTTTGGATATATCGGAGTGACTGAAAAGTGTGAAGATATGAAAACATACAAGGACGTACGAGCACGTATTGACGTTTTGCGTATCGCTGCACGTGCGAGTGGTCTGGATTGTCATGTGCATTTTCACGTGTCGTGTCCATGTACTGCAGGTTCGCCCGTGAGATCCTTGAGGTCTCCCGTGGAAGATGATGACATCAGATTTGGCGAGTTGGAGCCTATTCTTAGGCGATTACCAAGCTACAAGAGATTGTCTGATTCCATGAGTCTTGAATGGCTGGTGAATAACAAGCTGTGGGGTTTGCCGGGGGTCAAGTCCATGTTGGTCGATCTTGAGCTGAGTCGTGAGGCGGTGATTCGTCTTTGTCGATTTGGCTATGTAGGTCGTCAGGGTGGTCTGCCTGTTGGTAAGCGTTTGCGGTTTGTGTCGACGTCAGAGGCGTTCAGCAGTGCTCGTGTGCTGAGCATGCTCCTTTGAATGCCGTTGATTGGTCGTCGACTGGGTTTTACAATGCTGAGCTCAGTGGTGCGTTGAACGGTGCATCTAAGGCGTGTGCGAGTGCTGCTGCTTCTGCGTAGCGTGGGCGCGTACACAAACACACAGACACTCACGTATCCCTATATGAGTTTTGTCGGTTTCATGTGATGTTTCAGATTTTTGCACTGATGTTTTCGATTGAAAGGGGGTGATGTGTCTGTCTTGAAAGACGGAAGAAAGGAAGTGAGAAAGGGAAATTTCAACATTCGATTTCGGTTTGTGCATGACTGAAGAATTAGAGAACTGAGTGAATATCCCGAATGGGATGTTGTTTTGAGAACGTTTGGTGAAGTTGAGAGTTCACCTAGGTGAATCTCGGAAGGAAAGGCACTTTGTGAAGTGTGCATGGTGTGGTGACTAGTGTAACTAGTGAAGGAATCCTCACGGTAGAACTTGTCGCCTTGTCATGGATCGAGAGCCGACTCTCGTGTGGTCTGTTAGCAGTGGTGATCGATTCTTTGTGGGTGCCATGGATTCATCGGAAGCAATGGTTCTGATGGGTTTGATGGAGAAAGCCGAAAAGCATGGTGTCCTGGATGAATATTACCGTCAGGTAAAGTCTGGGAAACAGCAGGATGAAGACATGTTTAGCTGGGTGAGTTCTGAGGATCGTTTTGACGTTCCAGAGATCACGCCTAAAGAGTATTGGTGTCAGATTTTTGAGAATCATGATACCAGGGTTGCAATTCCAGAAGATAGTGATCGCAGTTTTGATCTATGGGCCAAGACAAGGCTTGAACTCCCGAAGTATCAGGAGTTGAATGTGAACTATGAGCAATGCGTTTGCATGGGTTTCAGTGGTCATACCAGGATGGCTGGCTACCTGGAATGGATTAAGTCAACGTTTGGGCACAAGAAGGGTGATACCCAGGCATATGACCTAGGTGCTTTCTTGCGCCGGATCAGGTATGAGAAGCCTAGTCGCAAATTTGGTTTCAGGAGGAAGTTTACCTGAATCTGGATGGCAAACTTTGCAGTATATCTTTGATTTCTGATAGTGGCTATTTCTTCGTGAGTTGGGTGGCCACGCCTTGGGTTTTCATTGATTGCGAAGGCTCCGGCTTTTGAGATTCCGACTTTTGAAATCATGGCTCCGGCCATCGAAATGCACATTCACCTGTAGAATGCTGTGATTGTGATGCATGAGTTTGAATTTGACAGGATTTTTCATTGAAGGTGGCTTTATGACGTGGCAGTCGACATCTGTGTATTGTTGTGGTCATCGGCTATTGTATTGTCTATATTCCATTGCAGTCTTCGGCTATTTGACATTGTGGTTTTTCGACAATATTTCAACGGGCAGT
>DF240712.1:20829-50221 GCA_000507305.1 Breviolum minutum Mf 1.05b.01
TTTTTACTTGTTGGCTCAAGAGCCTGTGGAAGTTTGCTGAACTTAAGAGCTGGAATAAGTAAGTCAGACAGGTCTTACTTTGTGTTTGGTTCTTGCTGCGGATCTTAGATCCGGGTAACTCACCGCACCGTGTGTGCCGAGCAAAAGTGCTGACTGACCGAGTGAAGCCAAGGGTTTCTCGAAAAGACTGGTAAACCTAACGTGGTTAGGTAGTTGCAGTTTTTTGGTTTTCAAAGTGTTGGTGCACATAGTGCTGGGGTTGGTACTTTGTCTGACGTAGTCATACTGAAGATTAATTTGAACCTACGGGGTTTAAGTTTTTCGCAAGGCCTTGGGAGGATAGGTTGCATGAAGGAGAGTAGAGAAAGGATATTAGGAGACCTCGGACAAGGAGACCGGTCGCTCTTCAAAGAAGAGAGAAGGGTATCCTTGGCAGAGGTACCAAGATATCCTTCGGAGAGCGGCTGCTGCTTTGGATCGTCCACATGATCACTTTGGATCAACCATGACACGGCCGGAGAGAGAAGAGAAAGCTATAGTTCCAGTAGGATCAGTCTCTGCGCGGTGGATGGCCTCTAGTAAGTAAGAGTGGTCCCAACTTGGGTCCTACCAAGAGTGGTCCTACGTGTGAACCGAGTGTGAGGAGACCAATTTTGTCACCAATGGGGATTGGAAAATCACTTAGAGGTATGGTCGCTCTGTGCATAAAGTTGGGGGAGCAATCGGCATCAAATAACAATGCACAGTCCCACCAAGATGCCGGTTGTCCTGAAAGAGAAAACCACTGGGCTGCAGGGAGCCTAGTTAGAAAAGATCTTTTCCTTTGTAGGGGTTTTTGCCTTTACTCTTATCTTTGCCTTCTTTCCCCTTTCCTTTGCCCATCTGGAAGTCATAACCTCCATTCATTCATGTCATATGGGCCGCCCTTGTAAGCCACGCTTGTCTTTGGTCTTATGCGCCTTTGGTCTTGCCACACTCCGGTGCCTTTTATCCTTCCCAAAATGTTTGCCTTTGCCCTTGCCAAATTCATCTTTACCTTTAGCGGTGTTCGAGAAGAGAGTGAGAGGGAGATTACCCCAAGGACTCAGATGCGTGTCTGGAATCGGTGCCAACAGGTTGGTCTGAGAAAACGGTGTCCGGAGGACCGGAGGAAGGAAAGAGTTGTTGGGGGGGGAGCACTGGGAGCAGATTCCTCTGGTGTGCTTCCCATAGAGTGTAAGAGGGAGGGATGAAAGCTCTAGCGGCAAGGTAGAAGTGCGGCTGCGGGAGTTTCGGTGCCAGTGCGCGGAGTTGGGCGTAGTAGCAGGTGGAGTTAGAACTGCTGGAGTCGAGAAAGAGCCCGGTGTTGGGTGGGCAAGCGTGTGACCGCGACCTTTTGGCGTTTGGCTTTGCGGTATTCTGCCGCGGCCGTGTCAAGTGCTGCGGTGATATGGGCACTGTCAATGTCAAGGAGGTGGTGGACCTGTTGGAGACCGAGTTTGTTGCAGAAGCAGCGCACCATTCTGGGTTAGTTTAACTGTTTGCACTCTCCAGGTATGCGGTCGTACGCCTTGGCCGGATCGTCTCACCGGATTTCTGGTTGCACTTCTCTTCTTTCTAGTCCACTGCTACGTCGATTGCGTTGAGCACCCGCGCCAAACACTCTCCGTCTGTGGTATCTCGAAACCTCCATTACAAACACGTACGGCGCCATGAACCGACTGTATCCGCCAGGTTCTCGATCTGTGACCCAACTCGACCTCGGCGGTAATCATGTAGCATTGTTGCTTAATTGGTTTTTGCAATGTCTTGGAAAGTAACTTGTTCGTCTTCATTTAAGCTCTCCGTTAAGGTACCCTCCCTTATGTCTCCCCCGCCTAAGGTTCCGTAGCACTTTGACACGGGTTACATTACAGGTTTGGACATGTGTAAAGTATGTACCGAAGCAGTCCATTCCGTAGCACTTTGAACACGGGTTACATTACAGGTTTGGACATGTGTAAAGTATGTACCACAGTATACATTCCGTAGCACTGACAACACTGAACACGCGTTACATTACAGGTTTGGACATGTGTAAAGTATGTACCGAAGCAGTCCATTCCGTAGCACTTTGAACACGGGTTACATTGCAGGTTTGGACATGTGTAAAGTATGTACCGAAGCAGTCCATTCCGTAGCACTTGAACACAGGTTACATTACAGGTTTGGACATGTGTAAAGTATGTACCACAGTTTACATTCCGTAGCACTTTGAACACGCGTTACATTACAGGTTTGGACATGTGTAAAGTATGTGCCGAAGCAGTCCATTCCGTTCACTTTGAACACGGGTTACATTACAGGTTTGGACATGTGTAAAGTATGTACCGAAGCAGTCCATTCCGTAGCACTTTGAACACGGGTTACATTACAGGTTTGGACATGTGAACACGGGGTATATCAGCACCAACAGCGGCGGACTTAAAGGAGGGCTTGAGGCCAGCTTAAGGGGGGAGGTTACCTTAAGGGGGGGCTAAATGTCACCTTAAGGGGGGGCTTAAGGTCACCATAAGGGGGGGCTTAAGGGGGGGGGCTTAAGGACACCTTAAGGGGCGGCTTAAGGGGGGCTTAAGGTCACCTTAAGGGGGGGCTTAAGGGGGGGCTTAAGGTCACCTTAAAAGCCCCCCTTCGATTGAAGGGGTTGGGCTCGATATGTTTCGCTGACTGAAAAGCTCCGCCCGCGACCTTCGTGGCACGCAAGCAGCACACAGCAAAAAAAAAAGGTGGAAACGATTGGATCACGACTAGCACCCAAACGCTACATACCTAGGGCTGGAGCCATTCAGGACAAAGAAGGGTCTGCACTAACAGATGCAATTTCCGCAGCAATTAAACTGTCTTAATCTTATGTGCAAATTGAATGCATATTGAATCCATTCCAAATCTATTCCGAACCTATTCCGAATCCTGTTCTAAAACCATTCCGAAACTTCAAAACCTGAAAAAGCACAGGATTTCCTGAGCTTCATTGACGCTACCTGGAAAGGCCGGTTAAAATCTATACATGCCACTGTTGCAGTTGCTCGCCTTGTTTCATTGTGGCAAGACACTTGTACCTACAACGGTGGCTCCGTCCATAGGGCGCAAAATTTCAATGGCTTTACCGGACCAATTTCCAGGGCCGTCAGTGTGACCTTTAGCAGCCAAAAATTCAAGCGCTACATACTTAGGGCTGGAGCCTTAGAAAAGGAACATAAGTTTTTCCAAAGTTCTCAATTTTGAAGCTCATCTCTTTAATTCGTTCTTTGGTTTGGGCATTGATGAACGTTTTTGTGTCCACAATTGGATCTGTCCGTTGCGGTAGTTTCAGCTGACTGAAGGGCGAACGGCCCGGGACACGCACCCTAGCAGCTAGGAGCAAAAAAAAGCGAAGCTCATCTCTTTAATATTCTCTTTAAAGAGAGTTTTTTGCATGATTTGATTTGATATTTTTTTGCACTTTTCGTGTTTTTCGCCTTACTCATTTTGTTTGAATAGTTTTTCGATTAAGAGGGAACACGAAGCATCGATGACGTCAGCTTTGAGAGTCGGAGTGTCTCACCGTTTCATCCTCTTGTATTTTTTTTTGCGCTCGGCCAGAATGGTTTCGTGGTGTTGCTTTTAGTTGTGGGTGTTGGTTTGTGTGTGAATCTGGCATCATGTACATATAACAAGAGATACTGTGGGTCCCAATACCGACGCTCAAAACTTGATTTCTCGGGCAACATCCACAAGAATCCACCAAAGAACAATTCGTGAAGTCAACACATGCTATTCACTTTGACGGACAATGCCTGGAACCAAACTGCATTAACTCTTGCGACGAATCGACGACCTGGTCATGATCAAGCAGCAGCAAGGGTCTACATTGCAAATGTCCTCTCTTTCTTTCTCTTTTTCTGAGCGTTTTCACTCTCTTGTATGTGTCTCTTCCTCTACTCTCTTTTCTTTTTATTGATCCAGTTCTTGTTGTTCTTGTTCTTGTTCTTGTTCTTGTTCTTGTTCTTGTTCTTGTTCTTGTTCTTGTTCTTGTTCCTCTTCTTATTCTTGTTCTTGTTCTTGTTCTTGTTGTTGTTGTTGTTGTTGTTGTTGTTGTTGTTGTTGTTGTTGTTGTTGTTGTTGTTGTTGTTGTTGTTGTTGTTGTTGTTGTTGTTGTTGTTGTTGTTGTTGTTGTCCAGTTGTCCAAATAAAGCGAAAATATCCAAAACACTGTATTGAGCAGCTCAACAGGAAGTGCAGGAATTCTGGAATTGGACAGTAGATACCAGGGTAGCTTTGAGCCCTTGCGAGTTGATTTCGTAGTCTTAAAACTGAGGTTTTCAGACTTGAGTGTTGCTTAGTTTTGCAGACTGAAGTTGTATCTTGTTTTTGACTTGCGTGGTTGCGTGGTGTTTTTGTCACATTTTTGACACTTGAGAAAAAACACCGGTTCACGATGTTTTCGCAGTGTCAAAGGTTTGGACGATTTTCGCTTTTTATTTTTTTCAGTGCGTAGAAAATATTTATTTTGCGATCAGCCAGGAGCCTTGACTGTTCTGCAAATACTTCGGTTTTCTTCATATGCTAGATTTCAAAGCAAAGGAACCAAAAACACTGGTGATCAGTGTTTTCAAACAATTATTCACATTTTTCAGCTCCTGCTCCTCCATTTCAAATCATTTTTTGGTCTATTTTGGCACCGCCCATCCGGACTCCCGTCATCTCGGCCAGTTTTTGATCTTTGTTGATACTTCTGTCATCGGTGCCTCCTTTTTTCATATCGGATGTGCGCTCTTGTCACAGGTCCAATGACTGCTCTGCGCCGATTCCTCCTGCTTCTAGTGCAGCGTCGATGACTTGACTCACTCGACCGCGGAGGTGACTTGACTCATTGGGAAATTTGTTCATAAATTTGTTTGATTAATTCGTTTTCTTTCGTCTTGTTTTTGTTTTTTCTCACGATTTTGGATTGTCCGTTTCGTGTAGGATCAGTTGACTGAAGGGCGAACGCCCAGGACACAGAAGGCGTTAAATCGGGCCAAATTGCTAAGGTGCACCTAAATTCCACATTTTGTTTGTCAGAGTCTTTGCCGCAAACTTGTAACATCAAAAACGTACCATGCATTTTATCTAAAAAACTTCCCCCTATCTAAAGCTGACCTGTGTTAGTGCCTCCGCCAAAGACACGCCCCTTTTGCACCAACGGTGGGGCGGATTTTGCTTGTTTGTTATGTTTTGGTTTGCGTGTGGAGTTGTTGTGTTTGGTTAGTTCTGTGCCGTTTCATGTTTCCGGGGGTTACATGCAGCAGTTTTCATTGTAGGACTTGTCATTATTTTTTCATTGGATTGCCGAGAGTTTTGCGCAGTCATAGAAATTACAGTAGCAAAGCTTTATCGTTGCCAGAGTTTTCCACATTCGTTTTTTTTCTTGTGTTTTTTTTCCGACAGCAAACAACACAAAGTAACGGGCCATCATGGATGCCGCAGGTAATTTTTCATCGGTTGTTTTTTGGTTGGGGAAACGTGAAAACACAACCCCCGCGCCATGATGCAAAAATTCAGTTTGTCAAATTTTGAATTGTGAAGACAAATGCGCCAAGATTGCGAGAACGCATTTTGAATTTGTCGTACTGGAAACCCAACAGCATGAAGGTTGATTTCTTTGACAGGTTGTTTTTCATTTGAATGATTGTATCTTTTCAAATGATGTTATTTCCTTCGGATCAAATCAACCTACACCATTGATGACATGACCTGATCTCGTTGCTTAGGTGCCCAAGGAATATGGAACCTTACATTTTTTTCTTATCAGTTGCATCTTGTTGCGTGTCTCTGTGCACCCTACTTTTGTACCATGATTTGTCATGTGTTGTTTGATTCATTTCGATTTGTCCAACCGTGAAATGCGGGGGCAAAAAACACCCAGCCAACGCGAAATACGCCAACATGAAGCGTTACGTTTGGGCAATTGAATTTGTTATTGGTTGTTGCCAGATTGTGTTACCACGTCAACAAATAGGTATGCTCAACATATTCTTAGGTACAGGGTCGTTGGTTAGCAAGGTTGGCGTTTTATTTTGCAGCGCAAACAAAAACAATGAAATTGCATCGGACACCTGTTAATGAATATGAAATGATTCGTGATTTCTTCTACCTGCTTTATAACGTTTCTGGCTGCAAATTTATCACTCCTTGAAGGGTCCCGTAGCTGTCTTGTACCCCTGGTCCACTTGCCGTGTGTTCCACTTGTTTTTTCTGTATCAATGATGGTGTTTTGAAGTTGGAAACTTACTTGAATTGTATATTTGTCATGACTCATGCGATGGACTGCTGATTTGATACAAACCATTGGCCCAAACAGTCTGGGTTCTCAATGAATCCTTGATTTTCGAAAAGAAAACATTTCTTTGGCCAATACACACAGCTTCATATCCAGGCGCGATGGAAAATATTTGACAGACGTGTGTGTGTGTGTGTGTGTGTGTGTGTGTGTGTGTGTGTGTGTGTGTGTGNAGACGTGTGTGTGTGTGTGTGTGTGTGTGTGTGTGTGTGTGTGTGTGTATGTGTGTGTGTCCCAATGTTGGATGTTCATGCAGGTCTTAATGATCACGCGCTGGGGTCGGGGGCCTTCATGGATAACTGCCGAGAGGTAAACCAAATGTGGGTACAGCAGCCACCTTGATGATAATTTGAGTGAGGTTGTTCCATATGGTTGTGTGGGCCTTGACTTCTGTTGTGTGTCAAGTGTGAAGAAACAAGGGAGTTCCTTCTGAATTGTCTATATACATCATTATAATATGTGCTATTCGCGTATGAAGCGGAATTCACTGCAGGAAGACTTCTATGGCACTCTCTTCACCTTTCTCGCCTTCTCCTACTAAGGTATTGTTTTCTTCCGATCATCATGGCAAGTAGTGCTTGCCTCGGGATCTGAGGAATTTGCTTTGGCATTTGCGACTTAAGATCTCACTGGTACTCAGGTGAGTCAACTGCAGTCCTGACTCCAGATGGAAAGGTCGCTTTCTGCAAATATATGAAGCTAAAGTCCTGCTAGGACATTGGAGTGGAAGTCAAAGTGAATATGTAAATGCAGACATTCCGTTTACATAGTTTTGAAGTCTTTTGGGAACATCTTTCAATCACAGGTTCACATGGAAGACAGACGTGCCAGCTTCAAACCTTGGATCCGTCGTGAACACGAGGTTGAAGCTGGGTCGGAGTTGAGAGTAGATCTCTACCCTTGGAATAGAAAAGTAGATCTTCAGATCTTCTCAGTTTCTTTTCCACTTTCAGATTTCTACTGTTTTGGCTTCGCAGATGTGGTTTCAACACATGAACAGTTGCTGGTAGGAAGGAGCTATGGAGCTGGAAGAGTTGCGCCGGGAAACTCAGTGGGCGATGGCCAAGGTTGAAAAAATTCGGGTGATCCCCGGGGAATCGGCAAACTGCCTTCCGGTGCCCAGGGACGAATCAAGCTCCACAGGCGCTGGAGAAGTTTCTCAAGATGTTTCTGGTTCCTAAACGTTCGAAATTTATTCACTTTAGACTCCTTTAGCATCCCACAAGCTCAACAAAAGTTGCAGTTCTGCCAGGCTGTCTTTGGGGACCCGCAAGTCTCACCAACCATTGCCAAGGCTGGGAGATGGAACAATTGAAAGACAAGGATCCGATTTGATGTGTTTGGATTTCAACTTCTCTGTGCGGTTGTGTTGAACAGGCAGTATTGTCAGCAGAAGCTCACAAAGCTGACACATTGCACCTTGGCTGGAAAGACATGTCGATGCCATCAGAATGTAATTGACACGCTCTGTCAATGGCATTGCTAACCCAAGGGCAGGGCTGAAAACAGTGCTTGCCGCTGAGAAGGCTGGGTCTAATGAGTCTAATGGATGAGATTTTTTCAGCTTCTCGCACCGAACAACTGATATGTTAGGCGTCTGCCTCGACCGCCTCTTCGCTTTTGCTCATCTCGGAGTTTACATTCTTCTTGCTCGAAACCCTGCATGTAGAGACTGGTAGAGGCTGAACGGGTTAAACGGTCATGCCAAGGATGATGCTGTATTTGTTAAACCACAAAGATGTCAATGCCCCATGCTCAGCAATACGACCCTTCGGCCAACTCAACATTGTGCATCTAACTTTGAGTGACTGGTGAGGTGAAACGGCTCTCCTGGTCGAGTTTGCACACATCCGTGGCTATCTTCATTAGCATGTTGTTGTTCATGTCAACCAAGTCTATTTGGATTCTTCTGGTCGTGTGCTCAGAGCACTTTCCATTTATTCAATCTGTTTGTCAGGCCGAGTTTTTGAAGCGATTTGTTCAATTTAATCTGAGGCCGGGCATACCCTTGATGGAACTGCTGCAGGTTCTGGCCATGTCCATCCTGAAAACCGGTAGATGTCATCTTTACGTCAGGCTGATTCTGTAGATCCTGAATGGGAAAAGTTCACAAGTCTGGTGTTTGCAGGAGTAGCCTTGAGCTGGACACGGTATGTCATCGTTTGGATTCTGGTCATTCACTCAGTGGTCTTATCAAAAGTTGTCAAATGCAAAGTCGTAGCATTCAGGGGGCATGGAGGGATGAATGATCATGAATGATCACTATTTTGAACCATGACGTCATACAATGATTTCTGCAGGGGCCGGTCATCCTTCTTCGACGCGGTAAAGATGATGAATCCCGCGAGGCCTGGGGAAGGTTTGACACCTTTCGAACGACGTTGGGGTGAATCTTTGGATGCGGTTTGGCACAGGTTGGATTGAAGGGATTCTGTCGTGAAAGGGTTCCTGACATTAATATTTTCGAAAACAAATAGATCCATAGCATTTACATTTGTTTCCACAACTATGATATCATGTTGTTGTTATTATTATTATTCTTATCATTATAGTAGTATGATATGATACAGCACAACATGATACCTTTCTCCTCCTGTTTGATTCTGTTTTCAATGCTTTTCTTTTTGAGGCATGGTGCTCCATCGTCAAATGGTTCACCGCTTTCTGTGCAGCGGATGCCTTTGGTGAGTTGATGATGTTGCGGGCCCAGTTATGGGCCGTTGGAGGCATGTTTCGAGACAACTAGGATGTGACATTAAAGACGGTTTCTTGATCTTGTGGGAGTGCCATAGGTGTCCAAGTTGTCAAAGATTGAGGATGGGAGTCTTCACAGCTACAATAGGTGCCCAATTGGGCGCTGTCACCCCGGCTGATTTTGTCACTGTAGTGTGGCAGTTACTGTATTTAGCTCATAGCATAGAGCCAACAACTTGTAGGGAATGAAATCAAGAGGACATTGTTGAGTTCTGTTGGAAAAAAGCCAAGGTTTTGATGTTCTTGTAGGAAAGGCATGTGATAAGAATGCTGCCTTCCAAGTCTCAGGTTTAGAGTTTCACCGATGTTTCTCTCACAAGTTCACCCTGCTGGTTGTGTGACGTGTCATGATGGTGAACATAGCATTTATCCTTTACCAGACCATAGACACATCACCAATCACCTGGCCAGGTCGCCCTTTGCTGCTTCATCATTTGGCTTCAATGTTTTGGTGCCTGCTGGGCAAGGCACTTTGTAGCAGGGAGCCTTGAAGGAAGAAGACGGCTCATGGATTTCATGAGTTTGTGGCGAATTTTCAGCTGTGACTGAGGCTCTAGCAGCCTCCAGTGAAGCTACAGATGGAGTTTCTCCGCGGGACTGTGTGAAGACTCCAACCAAAACTTGTGACCTGTGTTCTTTGAAACCTGCGATCCTGCTGGCACAAACTTTTGCAAGTTCCAAGAGCTTTGCGCTTTTGCAGGAAATGAAGGAGAAATGGGCAGAAGCCTGGCAAGTGGCAGAAACGACTTATGCAGGAGAGTCGATGAGATTTCCGAGTGCACCAAATTCTTCGGTTGGGTTGATGTAATACGACTGTAGATGACAGGTATGGTGTAAGATGCATTATTTCTTGCTGCGCCATCTTTGGATTCCACTTTTTGAGATGCCATGTTTGTTCACGTGTCGTGTTTTGGCGCCCCAAACCACCAAGCCCCTGGTGAGGATATGTGCTTGGTTTGATTCTGTCAATGTGGACGCGGTATGCTACATCAGGGTGCCTCGATTTGTTAGCAACAGGTTAGCAGTTGCATCTTTTCCCAAGCAAGTATCCGTCGGTGAGCAATGCCGCCTCTTTTGCAGGATCCCTACAGGGCCCTATGGACGTCCAGCAGGCTGGGTTCAAAGAAAAAGGTGCTGCGGAGGTATTGCTGTTGAGATGCATTTTTTTTTCTGAAGGACAGACTGGAGCAAAGTCTGGTTGGCTTGCCTTGTGGACTGGTCTCGCAGTTTTAGTTGGATTTGTTGGCAACTCAGTGAGATCCAAAATCTCAGATGGAAACCCTCTTTCCAAAGCATGTTGCGCTCAGATTGTCATTGGATTGGTGTACCGCCTTGGAGCTCCGGAGAGGACCGTTTGAGTTGTATGAGTTTGATATATGATATATCTGAAACAAAGCTGATGATATGGTACGCTTCAGGAGTTGGAGTCTACGGCGTTTCTCACAAATGACTACATCAATCATGTTGGCATCCAAGTTTACTGGGGCATCCAAGTGACACAGCTTCTGTAGCTTCACATGACGCCCCCCCTTTGGCCAAGGGCGATGTTTTGCGCTTGGATGTCGCTCTACAGTTTGGAATGGGAGTTCCTCTATTACACGAGCACCAGCAGCTTTGGTGGACAGGCCTGGAACACTTCCAGGGTTGGGAGTTGGGAATCTCTGATTGAAAGGTGTGACGATCTCGTGATGTGACAATCTTCAGGCAGCAGATATCAATGCCAGCATTCTACTGGCCATTTGCTCTTCAGCTCTGATCTTAGTGCGATGTGTTGACTTCAGCTTTGATTACCTGACAGAAACAGTGCTCCCAATGAATGCAGCGAAGCACGGGACACTCAAGCAAAACCAATTTAGAATCTACATATACCTAGATATATCCACCCTGCTTATCCAGCGCCCAAGGAGTGCTATTGTGTCATTGTGCCCAAACAATCATTGCACATGACGGGAGACATAAATCACCTCAACATGCCATTTTCCCACCGCCTGCCACAACTCTGAGATACGTTCTACCCTGCTCTGACAAGCGTTTGACCTTTGAATGAACTCTAAAACCCACTTGATTGGTGTATTATATCATATTCTGACAAGGCTGTTCATCAAGATTGGTCCCAAAATTTTGATGATTTGAATTCATTTGACAACACTGAAACCGGCACGGTGAACAGTCTGGGAAGAACATGAGATATGCCTGCCTCGCACAAGCTCAAAGCTAATCGGACATAGAGCGCATATTTTCACATGGGTTGGACAGGCATGTGAAGAGGACACGAGTTTAGCATCAATTTGACATCTGCCATTCGCCTAAAGAACAGACAAACCTTTCACGATCAGACGCAAGTTGCCATAAATTGAACGCATGAGCTTGCGTATTTGACATAATTCTGACACAGGTTTCGTAGGGTTGACAGGAACTTGACATACACATGTGACCTGAATTTGACTACGTTTATTACAATCCGGCATGTACAACCCAAGTTTGACATCAAAAATACATTCGCGTGCAGGACTCGCAAGCTTTCATGAATCTGACGGACGTGCGAAATGTGTCCAGTAAGATATGACAACATGACTCATGACATGAAGGGAGGCAAGCCTAATGTAAGGTTGAGGCAAGTTTGACATCAATCCAGGAATGGTTCAGCATTTTCGACAACTTGAAGTAGGCATTATATATACTTATTCTGATTTGCGTTTGACATCAATCTGGTGAATTTTGGCATCATAGTCATAGCCCGGAAAAGTTGGAGCACCCAAAAGCGCAAAAGTAGCTCTGATCAGGTTGTGTCCATTGCCATTACCTAGACTGTGAAAAGTTAAAAGGAAGCTTCCAGCCTTCGTCAAGCAGTTGTCAAAACATAATTGATAAGATCTAAAGACCACAACTGGTTTTATAAGTTATATAGCTTGAATAGGCCAATTTTCAAGAAGATGAAATTTTCAGATGATTTTTCGGGACCACATTGTGCCCCTGCAGGTCTTCATGTTTGCAATCATGCGAATCATCGACTTCATTGCAGACCGCACAGGTGCCTAGGAAGCAAACTTGATAGTCTTCCCTTTGGCAGCCCCCGTAATCATCAGAATCCTGGAGGGAAGAAACACGTCTTGTGTTTCTTAAACAAAAAGAGGCCTTATTGAAATTGCCGATAGAAAGGAATTAGGCAACCTTAGGCCTTTTTGGTCCTATTTTTATCCTGTGTTGCATTGCACAGCCAAAGTATTGGCAAGGCAGCCCAGCAGTGCGGTCCACGGCTATTTTCTGTGAGCTTTTCATTGGCTTGACCTGGCAGCGTGTGTTCTACACCGCAATTACGTTTCCTGGAAGCAGCTGTCGGTAGGATAGAAAAAGATTAGCTGTTTTGAAGATCTGAATGGAGTTTACTGTTGCGGAGATTGAAGCAAAGTTGTTGCGCATTTATAGGTCCATAGGCATACGTTGCTGGACATTTCTATTTGAGAGGTTGTCTGGGAAGCAGTACAAGCAAGCTGAGCGTATCATCGACGTGGTTTGTATGTGGTCTTTGGCTGCCGATTCCTCAGCTTGGACGGTGTGACTGTCTTTCTGGAGTTTGATATGCATCAGGCAATTGCAAGCCCTGCTTGGGCTTACTACATTCTGCCATTCTTTCTGCAAGCTAAGAAGGAGGACTGGATCATGCCCTTCGGATTGTGCTCTTTAAACTGTAACTTCAGACTTTAAAGTTGTGTCACTGGAAGAGTTGTTCCGTGTTGAAGGAGGAACAGCAGGAGCAAGGCGGCAAAGCGGGAGCGGAAGCATCTCCACCTCCGAAGGTACAGAATCATTCAAGATCACGACTGCAAAAATGCTCTCTGCAACAGTGTGTATTCTTTTACCTTTAATCCAACACAGCAGTTCCAAGACTTTTTGAAGTCATTCAGTGCTTATCAGTCCCACCCAATTTAATCACATTTAGTCATGCAGGATGCAGACAGCAAGCCTCAAAAGGTCCGAAGCCTAGCAGCTCAGCCAGCTTTGTGGAAGTCACTCCTGTTTTGTCACTGAGTCTACTCCGCCTCCGGCAGAGAAGCCGAAAGATGATGACGAAGAATTCTGAGCATTTCTGACTTCATGACAGACTTTGTAAATCTCAACATAGATGTGAGTGTCACAGGGTTTGAGGGTGACAAAGCTGTCGCGTTGTAATACAAGCGATCGAGTGGCCACAACGAGTCATCGTGCTACAAAAAAGAGGTGCCTGGAACTCTGGAACTGGAAGTCACACAGGCCGCAGATTTCTAAAAAGAAATTAGATAGATTTGGTTGAGGTTGTCTGCGCTGGCATTGAGAAACTTTGTTGGCCAGTGACTTTCCATTGTATCAGCATGAGTGACATCAAAGCCAAGAAAGAGCACGAATTGGTTTCCGTTTCGTACTCCTTTTCTACTTTTCCAGACCTTAGATGGGGTGGGTGTTCTAGTTGCTGCAGCATTTCTCACCTTGATCCTGGCTCAAACAAGCTTGTTCGAAGTGCGGAGGACAACGTCCTACAGGTGGAAGGCGCGAGATGCTTTGGATGCTTTGGATTCCCAGCCAGTGATATGAACAACATGAACACTTGATTATTTCAGGTCATGGGAACAGTTTGTGTGCATCTCAGAGTGAAAAGACAGCTGTGTCCAGCTGCTTTGTTTGCATCACCTTTGATGGAACGCGTCAAGCACATCCAGGCTGTGCCGAAGATTCCACTGCAGACTCTGTCGGGAGAAGCTGCGGGGTACGGTGTTTCACACAATGCTGAGCATGCTGGTCTCTCCCATCTCCTTTAGTATGGATTTTTTACGATGAGGCAGACTGACTAGACCAAGAATGGGATGATCAAGTGCCGCACCTTGTGATTCAGCAATTTCAGGACATCCAAAGTTGATTTGGATGAGAGAGAGCCAGCGTCCCCTTTGGTGGGAACCTTGGTGTGTGACATTTCTTTGCCTGAGTTTCTCAGAGTTTGGGTCGTTCCAAGGATGCCTCGTCTTGGCCTTGGGAGATTGGAACTCGTGTTGGATCCAATGAGTTCTAACAAGGCAACTTGATCCAGCTGAATTAAGGCATGGAAGTGTGCTGCAACAGTTAAAGGGTCATTGGACGCGCAAGGACTGGCTAACCGGGGCAAGTAGATGGGCTCTTGTTTATTACACAGCTTCTGCACATTCATGCGCATTAGGATTTGCTTGGCATTTTGCTTGGCTCATTGCGTATTTGCTGCTGAAAACCAAAGCAACAATCAAAGTTGATCATTTTCTGGTGCCTGCCAGGAAGACAAAATGTCATTGGGAACGATCTCAGGGAATAGCATGGTGTGGGAAGCGGCCTACAAGCACAAACCCAGTCCTCTTTGGGAGGTACCCTGAGCTTGCAAACAGCAAAAAAAAAACAGATCCTGAGACCATTGTAATATGAGGTCAGCGGTGACAAGATCAAGATGAGCCTGGGTGGAGAAGAGCACACTGGGCGCATCGCGCAAAAAGCTGAGCAAAAACTGCACTGTTGATTCAAACGCATTCACTTGGAAAATATTTCTTCTTGGGACAGCATCTTCTTGCACCTTTTGTCATCCCACCAATTTGGCTTTGTGATTTGTGATTTAAGGCTGGCAAATTCTGAGATTATTTGGGAAGACGGCGAGGCTTGAATGTGACCATGACATGC
The DNA here is from genome assembly GCA_000507305.1 of Breviolum minutum Mf 1.05b.01. Taxonomy (NCBI): domain Eukaryota; class Dinophyceae; order Suessiales; family Symbiodiniaceae; genus Breviolum; species Breviolum minutum. The sequence continues at coordinate 35,573 of DF240712.1, forward strand.
TTTGACTGCTGAAAATTGGGCCTGCAATCTTTCAGGTTTGGGTTCGAAAGTGAAGATCTGATCGCTGAAAGCTTGGAACTAATTGGAGCTGGATCCAGGATTCTGTTCCGAGATTGTCGAAAGATGGCAAGTTTTTTTTCGATGACTTTGGTTCTTATGATAATCTGATACATGCCAAGTTTGTTCTTGGAGGTTTTTCAAAAAAAACTGTGATGTCTATGATTTTTATGTTTCTGGAATGATATTAGACTCACAGATCGAGTCTACGACTTTCTGGCGGTTTTTTGTTTCACACAAAATCAGGGCTTTTGGACCAAAGTAGACCCATAGCTCGGTGATGGAGAGCATAGATCCAGGACCAGAAAAGCACTGCACATTTGGTTCACCATTGGCGTGAAAGAGCTTTTTCTTACTAAGCCCATCCAAGTCGTTAGGTTCAGACCTTGCATTTTGAGCTTTGCATGTGAGTGAACTCAACATTTATCTTCGAGCGTCGTGCGTTCACAATCATACTACATAGTAAAAGGTTTGATGTCGTTACCTCAAAATTCTATGTTTCACAGGCTTGCAGGCATGGGCAACAGTAACTCAAGCAGCTCCTTCAACTCATCTAAGCCTGAGCTCTTTCCATGACCTGCTTGAGACATCTAGAGATGGTGCCTGTTGATTCATAGCAGGCGCTCTTAGGTGACAAGGTACTCCAATGGAGGCAAGGTGTTGCCGTGATGTCTGGATTAGAACTGTTTCTGGATGGAGGGGCCACTTTTGCTGGGCTCCTTTCTGCTGGAGCTGCAGTTGTAGGTTACAAGCAACAGAAAGAAGATGACTCTGAACTCGTGGAAGATGAAGAAGAGCTGGAAATTTTGAGAAAAAACCTCAGTGAAGCGACCACATCAGCATGTGCCGCCCATACAGCTCTGACAGTGGCTTGGGGTCAACCCTTAAGCCTTTTTAAAGGAGACATGTCTCAGATAAGCTGGGCCATTGAGGCAGTAGACATGGCCAAAGGTTTGGTGGAACTTGCTGCAGAACTGGAGGATTTGGCTGATGTCTATGATGCCCAGCTCCACTTGGCGATTTCAAAACGTCGGAGCTTGCTGCGATGGCCCCTAGGCCGTTTGGAAGCCAAGCTTGAGGAGATGCAGTTGGTTTTGACCGCACAGATTCCAGCGGTGGTGCTGGCCAAAGAAGCCATGGCATTCGGAACGAAAGCAATGAAACCAGTTCAGGCTGAAACTGCCATTGAAGCGGCTAGATCCTTTGGATCATTTGACCAGGTGCAAGAGGGTAATTTTGAATTGGTCGTGGATTTATGATTTGATATGATTCGATATGATGTGATCTTATATGATGCGATATGACTTGGAGCAATGATATGATGCGGTATTAGTTTCAAATGTACCAAACGTAGCTACACACTACAAAAGCGAGATGGACTTTGCATTTGTGAATTCAGAACAGTCGTGCCCGCACATTGGCTGGCTGTTGGCTGTTTTGGCTCAAACTTGTGACTGGCTGTAGTGCTGGCAATTTTCATGGCATTGAGTTTTCCAGTTCGAGTCAGCTGCGCATTTGCGCAGATTCGGTGATGGGTTGCTGACTCGAGCAGCTGACGGAGTGACATCTTCATTGCACCGAAGCTATGTGTCAGAAAGGACTTTTATGCCAATACGTCCATTTCTTGATATCACTATTGGATTATACACTTATTCAATCTTATACAATCTTATACAGTTATCCAAAAGCATCCAAACACATCTTGGTACTGCAAACAGCAACCTCCAGGAGCACCTACTGATTCCTAATTTTTGTGTAACAATGTTCCATTGTGAAAGGAAAATTGAAGCCCTACACAACTGATGGTGGAAACTCACTTGCTTGTGAAACATGTTTTGCATGTCTTGCACTGATGTTTGGATGTGTGATTGCTTTGTCAAAAGGGTCGTTGTGCTTTTTGGGTCAAGTCCCTTTTGATGATGAGACATCCAACACATGAAGAGTTTCATTGCCAATGGTTTTAGAGTGGCTGTTAGCTGGATCGTGGCTTTTGGGCTTCTTTTGTGGTGTGATTTTGACCAAGTGGTGGTGGCACCAACCAAGTCAGAATTTGGCAGTGGCAATCACTGCGACGCATTTCAAGGCACTGCAGTAGGCAGAGATGGCAGGGTTGCCAGGCGATGCAGCTTTAGCCAACCTCGATACGATAGACAGAATCAGGCAGTACTGTCGGTGCTCAGAAGTTGCGTGGAATTCTGTGGATGCTGCCCTAGGTCATTGCCAAACACCGATCCTCTTAGCCCTCTTGCCGGCGGGAACTCTGAAGTGGACATTGGTCAACGTGCGAATCGCGGTGACTGGTGGTGGAGAGCCAAGACTTTTGACAGCTATGGAGACGATTCAGGTGGCATACATGTGGAGAGTGGCACGTCGAACTGCAGGGATGGAAGACATGGATCCTTTGTCAGATCCACCTACTACAGTGAGTGCTGCCCCAGCTGCAACAACCAGCCCTACCAAGAAGATCAAGACTTCAAGTGTGCTGGACCAGATGGACGAGTCAGAAGTGCAGAACATGTCAAGGGCAGAACTGAACCAGGCATATTTGAATCATATCGAAATCACTGGTGCAGAGCCTCCTCACGATTGCGATCCAACGGTGGAACAGATAGCTGCTATGAAGGATCGTGTCATTCTGAGGGGAGAAGCCCCTTATGCAGATTTCAGCATACTGACCCCATTTGGGAAAACTATGCAAAGGCAACTCAAGACGAGGTCATGGATACTTCAGCAAGATGGCACATTTCGTGCTTTGGACATACCAGGTCCACCCAGTTTCGAAGCTTGGAAAAGTTGCTGGCGTGTCTTCAGGAGCATATTGTTCATGTTGAGATATCCATCTGCAGGAGGAGCACCGGAGAAAAGAGTGGTTACTTCAGCATGCCTCGAGGAGTACTACGAGAAGGTAGTCAAGCTCACGGCGGACTTCCCAGAGACATGGCATCTGATAATGAAAGCAGAAGACAGATGCAGATCCGAGATGCTGGAGAGGTATCGAAGACAGTTGACAAAGGCAGCTGTCGAGAACAGATTGCCTATGAATCTGGATTTCGATGGATCTCAGCCGTGGATTGGTGTCTTCACTTATGCTGCTCGAAACTCAGAGTATTGGGACGAACAAGTAGTCAAGCCTGCAACAATTTTCATTGCAAGAGGTGGAAGACACATGACTTCGGAGAAGGCAGATTGTGTCAACGTACCAGAGTCAGCAATGGAAGCGTTGGAAAATGCCAGGAGGAGCAGTGGAAGTGCTGGAGAGGAAAAGCACCCTGGGGGTGGACCAAACCTGAAGAAGAAGAAGAAGAAACCAAAGGGCAAGGTAGAGGACAGCTCGGACACTGGGCAAGCTCCGCCGGTCAAGAAGAAGAAGAGTGGTGGTGGAGATCATCCCCGGTCATGGGGGAAGCAATACATCACTATGCAGGATGGCCGAGAGATTTGCTTCACATTTGCAAAAGGTGCAGTGAACGCTTGTCCGGAACCTTGCAAGGACATGCGAGCTCATGCATGTCAACTATGTTTGGGAAGCCATCGCAATGCAGATTGTCCGCAGAAGAAAACAAAGCCTGGAAAGGGGAGCGGGAAGAACAACTGACCGCTTCCTGTGGAACAGCTGGAGGAGAAGAAGGAGTTCAAGGAGATCAGTTTGGACGGCTTCTCGGTCACTCCCAGAAAGTTTGTTTTTGTGGAGCTCTTCGCAGGTTGGGGTGGCTTCAGCAAGGCAGTGCAAGATGTTTGTGGCGAGCTGGTGGAGGTTTTGACTCCACTAGACCAACATGGTGGCTGGGACATCAAGACGGAAGCTGGAATGCAGCAGGCGGAGGACATGGTTGTAGAAGCAGATCACAACCACATGGCCTTCCCTTGTCGGAGTTTCAGTTCAGCCAGAAGATCGGACGAACATGGAGAAGTTCCAGTGGTCAGAACCTTGGAATGCCCCGATGGATGGGGGATGGACATTTCAGAGGAAGGAAACGAGATTCTGAAGAGGTCTATCTCATTGGCTTTTCGAGGCATGGACAAAGGGTCGACGTTTGCCATCGAAAATCCAGAAGGTTCGTTCGCATGGTCGGTCACTTTCATTCAAAAGCTTTTGAAGAGTGTGGGGGTGGAACTTCATGGACTGGATCAGTGCCCATATGGAGCTGGTTCGGTGAAACCCACTGGTATTCTTACAACAGCAGTTTGGATGAGAGAAGTGCAGAGCCGTTGCAAACAGACAAGGCCTCATGGACATATGGTTGGTGGCCTCACAGGCAAGATGTGGGACCCAGTCACTGGCACCATGATTTGGAAAACTTCAAAGGCTGCAGAATATCCACAGGGCTTATGCTATGCTTGGGCTCGTTCGTTGTGGAAGTGGCTACACTCAGACGTGGGAAGACACTACATGGCAGTGAGAACCTTGGTGAAGGTCAGCAAGTTTGAGATGGTGAGGCTGGACATGATCAAGGTGGATCGTCACACCATAGAGATGGCACCAGTCGCATTGAGGGATGGACAAATCAATGGGAAGAAGCTCACCAAGATGGAAGCGAGAGAGGAGGAGAACGTCGCGGCCATTGGAGGGTTGAGGGATCCTCGGAGGGCAGTGGCAAAGTCTGAATCTTTACGGGTGGCGGGCAAACGAATTCGAGCTGTTTTGGATCAGTGCATTACAGACAATCTCATCGCAAAATTCGAAGAGAACATCTGCATTGATGACGAAACAGTGTTTGCTTGTAGAAATGCTTTAGCACAAGAATTCAAGGTCAATGTCAACTGCAATGAAGTGGCGGGCTACCAGACAGAGCTTCTGGAGGCAACGCTGCTGGCGGCAAATGACAACGATTCAACAACGCTACCAAAATGGTTGCGAGATGGCTTTCCGATAGGTGTAAGTCAAGAGATCCAAAATACTGGCGTGTTTCCTGCTACAGATGATGTCTCAGCTGCAATCAAAGCATCACAAGTGATTGGAACGCTGCTGGAGGACTGGGATGGAAACGTTGAAAATTATCAGAGTTTCTATGAAGCTGGTCCGAAGGCACAATCAGAGCTGGACAGATTGGTAGAAGACGGCAGGGCCGAAAGAGTAGAAAACTGGAAGCAAGTCGTGGATCTCGTGGGGGAGGATGCAAAGCTCACCCAACTGGCTTGCATAGTGAAAGTCAAAGATGGAAAAGAGAAAGTCCGATTGGTAGTGGACATGAGGCACAGTGGGATCAATGGACAGATGGTACTTCTCGAAAGAGTGGTTCTTCCTAGGATTCCTGACGTTGCTGCTTCATGTCGTGAACTTTTGAAATTTGCTTCATCTTATGACCAGTTGGAATTTCTTGTTTGTGATTTTTCGGATGCATTTTATACTTTGAAACTTCACGAGTCTGAAAGAAAATGGGTTATCTGCAAGGGTTTAGATTCATCATATTTTGTGATGAAGTGTGTTTGCTTCGGATTGGCTTGCGGGCCATTGTTATGGGCTCGGCTGGCCAGTTGGGCTATGAGATTAGCACAGTCCGTCGCATTGTCACATCAATCTAGACTTCAGTGTTATGTAGATGATCCCATTTTGATTTCATGTGCTCCCACCTCATTTGAACGGTCTATCATTTTCCTCAGACCCCTTTTGCTTTGGACTTGTTTAGGGTTCAAGCTGGCATGGCACAAAGCAGACCGGGGAACCAACCTTTCTTGGATAGGTGTGCAACTCACACTGGAAGGGGAGGGGCTTAGGAATTTGCGTGTGTCTTTGCCTGTAGATAAGACCCAAAAGGTGGTTGAGAGTCTTCGTGAAATTAATTCGGCTTCAGGCATGATCCCCATTAGGACTTTGGAGAAGATAACTGGTTTGTTGGCATGGATTGCAAACATCATACCGGTTGCAAGGCCTTGGACGGCAATGCTTTGGGCAGCATTGCATGCAGCGAAACTTGGTTCAGCTGCTGGGCCGAAGAAATGGGAGACCAGGGTGAGAAAAGGGCTGGCATTTAAGCGGCAGGTTGATCATGCCGTAAAGTGGTTAGATCACTTGGTGCAAGCAAAAGGTTCTTTCCTTGATGGTCATCCCATGGTTCCTTTGTCCAAGGTGTTTAGATTCCGTTCTCACGCACCAATAGTTGGTGTAACTACAGATGCATGTCCCACTGGATTGGGAGGAATCTTAAATATAGGGGGTAAGCCGGTTGCATATTTTGCTTTGGAAGTCACCACTGAATTGTGCAAGATCTTTGGGGATACTGCAAAAGTGGGTGACCCGTCATTTCAAACAGAGTGGGAACTTTTAGCCATTTTCGTTGCTGTAAAGGTCTTTGCAAGATTTTTGCGGAAGATAAGAGTCCAAATTTTTCTGAAAACAGACAACACGGCTGCATTGAGAGCAGCTCTTGAGTTTAAAGCTTCAAGTCCTATCATGTGTTCTCTTGCAGCTGAGATTTCAATTCAGTTGGAAGCGGATGGATGGGATCCTTTGTGGGGACGCCACTTAAGGGGCATTCATAATACCCTTGCGGATTCTCTTTCTAGAATGTTTGAAGGTGAATCGTTGCCTGAAATTCTAGTGAAAGTACGCAGGGTGGAAGTGCCTCCCGTNAAAGCTACAGAAGTGAAGTTGGAACACTTTGAGGTTTTGTGGAGGCATGCAGATGGTCGAGCTCTACCTTCGCACTGGCCGGCACTAAGGCATGAAGTGTGGATGGTGGCAGTAGCTTTCTTGCTGAGAGAAGGTGAACTTTGCAGCATTTGTTTGACCCATGACGAGGTGCAGGTCGACATGAGGTGCAAAACTGTAAGTCTTTGCCTTCCTGTGAGCAAATCAGACCAGACTGGTGTGGGTTGCAAAAGGACTCTTTGTTGCAAGTGCAGAGGTCCTAGGCACCCAGGCTGCCCCTTTTGTGCAGTGCTGACTTTGGTGAGAAATCAGTGCATGAGAACCAACACCACCCAGTTGGACCCGGTAGCGAGAGAAATTCCTCTGGTAGCTACAGTTGGTTCAGCCTGGGACATGGTCAAGAAAGAGCATATTATTGAGGCGCTTAAAGCCGACGCTGAGTATCTCAAAGCCAACACTCCTGAGAGCACTGGGTATATCTCGGTTGAGAAGGCCACAGGGCACACGTTCAGAAGATCTGGTGCTAAGGCCCTCGCACGTCAAGGAGTTCCCCTTGATCTAGTGCAGTTCATGGCAAGGCATTCGAGTCAGGCCATTCTCGGGTACGTTGAGGAAGCCATCGAAGAGAGCCCAGCAGGCCATCAACGTCTCATGGAACGCGCGGAACTTAGAGATTTGGTAAATCATGCACTTAAAGAGACAAATGATGTGAGAAGATCAGTGGAATTGGTTGACAGAAGATTGACTGAGGAGCTGATCAACACTGATCTTGGAACCAGACTTGACTCAGAACTGGTGTATCAAATGTTTGACAAATGGGCTAGACCCGAAGTCGTCACGAATGTAGTGACTCGGAAGATACATTCGACCTCCGGAAACAATTATCGCCTGAACCCTAATTGCTGGACCACGGCTTGTGGTTGGAGATGGGTGTTGTCTGGAAAGGAAGCAAAAGCATGTATGGATGTGAATGATTTCCCAGGACTTTTGACGCCCTGCAGCAAATGTAAGTCAAAGCTGCCTGCATGGGCTTTGGAGAGCCTGTGATATGATCATAGGAAAATTTGTAATTCATAAGTTTGACGCAAGGACTCTCACATGTGTTGTGGAAAAGTGGGTGGCGTGAATAGGAAGGAAGTTGGGGCCTTTCAGCTCTTAGTGGTCCCGTGAAAGTTGACCTGGGTAGATGGCCTGGTTTGATCCAAGGCTCACCCAAGAGGTCGATCAGTTATTTCACCGGGGCTCGTCTGCAACCAGGACAGGTGTCTTGGAGATTGGCAGTAGGTAAGGGGCTGAAATAGTTCTCTGTGGAAACCAATGGCGAGAATATGGTTTGAGGTAGTTTCTCAGACTTCCATTGGTAGGTTGGCCTTTAGATGTATATATTTCCTGAAAGGCATTCACGCTTACCATACTCGCAGAAAATATTCCTTCACTTAGGGTGGTTGGTGGGGTTTGGAAGTTTTGTATGGCATGAAATTTTCGTGTAACAATGTTCCATTGTGAAAGGAAAATTGAAGCCCTACACAACTGATGGTGGAAACTCACTTGCTTGTGAAACATGTTTTGCATGTCTTGCACTGATGTTTGGATGTGTGATTGCTTTGTCAAAAGGGTCGTTGTGCTTTTTGGGTCAAGTCCCTTTTGATGATGAGACATCCAACGCATGAAGAGTTTCATTGCCCCCACCCAACCCCCAAACATTTGGCAATCTTTGTTTCCCATACGGGCAATGAAGATAGGGAAGGAAGTTGGGGCCTTTCAGCTCTTAGTGGTCCCGTGAAAGTTGACCTGGGTAGATGGCCTGGTTTGATCCAAGGCTCACCCAAGAGGTCGATCAGTTATTTCACCGGGGCTCGTCTGCAACCAGGACAGGTGTCTTGGAGATTGGCAGTAGGTAAGGGGCTGAAATAGTTCTCTGTGGAAACCAATGGCGAGAATATGGTTTGAGGTAGTTTCTCAGACTTCCATTGGTAGGTTGGCCTTTAGATGTATATATTTCCTGAAAGGCATTCACGCTTACCATACTCGCAGAAAATATTCCTTCACTTAGGGTGGTTGGTGGGGTTTGGAAGTTTTGTATGGCATGAAATTTTCGGACTTCAATCAAGGTTTTTTTTTTGCGGTCGCAACCGATGTTTCACTCCGTCTCAATGCCGGCGCGGCCTGGCGAATGGCCCGCGTGTTGTCATCCGAGCCGTCCGAGCCATGCAAGCCATGCAAGTAGGTCGTGTTCCTCGTGTTCTTTTCGCTTGGGAGCTTCGGGTGTCGCGGTAATGACCGTCCTGCAACGCTTCGAAATGCGTTGGCAAAGACGACGTTTGGGGATTCGATGGTTGAGGTGTGCTCCGACTGAGGTGGCTACCCGTGACTTGGCTTTTGGCTCTGGCGCTGGCAAAAAACGATGTGCTGTACGGATCTTTTTCATTGTTTTTTTTTGAATTTTTGGAAAGTGGGTACTATGCAAAGGCAACCACAAGAAACTTGTCAGCCCACAGATATCACTGCGCTTGACGTCAGCATTTTTCTGAACAAGAAAGGATTGTAATGTGATGAGCGAAACCGCATAATTAGTTTGCATAAAATTATCCAGTTGGCTTATGTGTGATGGGTCGGAGATTATCAGGTGATAGCACTTGCAGCAGTGTCTTGTCAGCAGTTCGTGTTTGTTGCGGTTATAATGACGACAATGAGCCCTTTTGGTTTAGTGTTTTCTGCAGCTGGAAAAATTGCAAGTCTTGAGCAGCTGTTGGCGCCCAGGATCTTGTAATCAGCAAGTTGAAGACCTCAAGGAGCCAAAGCGATTGCTCTTATTTGTTGTTTGATGACTTCAGTGCTGATGAATTCGAGTCTACGTTATTCACACATGTGCATTCATGCGCGCAATGCGTGCCTTCGACGGTCAGGCTTTAGGCACTTCTGTCTGGCCTGTAGTTTTGTTGGAGTTTTGACACTTGAGGATGAGCAAGATAATGTTGTTTGGCAACCTCAAAGTGGTCTTCGACCTTTTGCAGACCTCGTGACTGAGCTGACTCACTACTGGCCTTCAGCTATCTCTTTTTGAGCTTGACTTGTGGTGGAACATCTATCGATTAATCCAGACTTGAAACGCGTGAGATGAAGATCACCTCAACAGCAACAGCCATTTCTTGTGCCTTAGGTGGAACTGCTTTTACCTCCTTGGATCATTTCCAACATGGAGACCATGACCAAGCATAGTAGCAAGACTATTGGCCTCCCTGCGATACTGGGATGTTAACAAACTGTCAGTGTCATGTAGGGATGAAGCCTAAACAAAGTGGAATGAACGATCACAGCCAAACTTTTTTTGGTTAAGACCTGGAATCGTATGATGAAATGTATGAATCTTCAATCTTCAGACTTCGTCATTGAAACATCAAGGTTCATTGAGCATTCCCTGATTGTGACAAGATGGGATGTTCCCCAACAACGGTCCTTTGGTGCTCGCCTTTTGCGAAAGACAGCCGGGGGATCTCAGTTGGATCCAAAACGTTTTGGCGGAAATCCACGGAGATCCTTCCCCGGGAAGGAGACATGGGAAACTCCCGGGCGAGGTGCCATTTCCTGTTGCTCAGCTCTTTGGTGCCATCTTGAATGCACTGAAGATCTGGCCAGAACTTCATCGCCGAGCTATCAGGCGTGATGTGTGAATTTCATTTCTGAGGAAAATATGACATCATCTGGGGATATATCAATGATGTATTATGTATCAGAGGAACATAAGATACGGGAGAGTGGTTGGATGATAGGTTCATGTTTTCTTTGAATGGTGTGAATAAGGATATATTTGTTTGTCTTATTTTGTTTTGATCTGTCTCCAGGTTTGGCTCTTCCACCATTGGGGCTGCAACTTCTCATTGGCTTGTTGGCGAGACCCGCGTCTTGTCCCCGGAGGAGGACTTTAAGAGTTGTGGATGGTTGTGGGTTTGTAAGCGCGCATCAGTTGGATTGCCTAGACGAAAAAATCCGGAAACTATTCACACCAGAAACATGTACACCTAAAAACGCAGGATTTGGATTGATTTGGATAAACATGGATAATTACTGCCTTTCTATCCCTACTTTCCTTTTTAAAACATCTGTTTTTGCGAGTCTCGGATTCCCCGCTGAAGAAAAAGAATCGCTTCCAGGAACAGGCTTTGGTGAAGAAGCTCCGCATGGAAGGAGTCGAAGTTGAGCCTGATGGTGTAATGCTTCTTCGAAAGTGGGGGTCTCAGAGATCACCCCCGAAGAGTAGCATAGAACCTGAAAATGATGGTTTGGAAGATGATTTTCCTCTTCCAGGGGTGTATGCCCAGGTTCCATGTTAATCTTCCGGGGTGTACTGACAGCCAGGTTTCTACAGTGAAAGCTTGCAGGATGCAAGGGATGAGAGGATTCTACAGAAGATGAGTAGGGTAAAACTCAAAGCACGGCTCCAAAGTTGCGAAGCTAAAGCCTCTCCAGGTGCAAATTCATCGAGAATTGTGGTGGCTGCAAAGATGTGTGTCTCAACGTTTGCAAAGCTGGAACAGAGGAATACATGAAGGATGACCTGCAGTTTCCTGTTCGACTCTTGGACAACAAGATTACTGAAGCAGTGACACCATATGCTCCTGCGCGAGCTTTTTGAGTTTTCTTTCTGGGGTCCAACCCCCACTTACAAGTTTTTCTATTCTTTTTGGTAGTACGTAGTTTTATGCAGTACTAGTACCACCACTGCGTGGGTGGAGGGCATGGTCATATACTTACACTAGGTGTTTCCAGCTTCTGTTGCAGCTCAGGAATGATACCGAACTTTAAGGACCACAGTTGTGCCATCTTGTTGATGGAAAAGCCAATACCACCAGACACTTGCGGCACTGGAGTTTTTGAGGTTTATTCAAAAAAGAGTCGACTTGACAAAGTGTTTTTGGGCCTAAGTCCATGTTGTCCATTTCAACGTATTCTTGATTGTGTTCGTTCTGGAAATGGCAAATGCTTTTAGCACCGTTCCAAGGAAAAGGACCCCCTCTTCAAGCAGCCTTGTGGTGCTACACACTGTGACAAGAAGTTTACCATGCCTCGCAGCGCTGAAAGTGAGCCGCCATCGAGCGGACCAAGCGAAGCGAAGCATGAAAGCCGAAGAAAATGCGTTTGACTTTGATGCGGACATTTGCAAGCGTACATCATTGGTAGCGTCCCGCAGATTTTTCTTGGAACTAAAGCACGCCACAGTTAACAACACTTTGCTGGTCAGGGTGCCGAGAAATCACTGAAGGCTTCCACGGCAGAGGACAGGTCACTGGGGTCAAACCTTTGGCCGACTTTTGGTTGGTGTGCTGCGCTTGCTTTGAGGAGTTGCCTTTGGCGATACTGCAAGATCGTCAGCTTCTAGGTGTGGCTCCAGAGCATAGGAATCCATGCAACTAAGCTCTTCAGATGCAGGTGAGCTGTGGCGAGTTGGACCAGGGCGAATGGAAGTTCTTGCAAGGGCGATTGCCCGGCGCACTGGTAGGCTGGTATGGCATTTGGACACTTTCAATAGTTGGTATTGTAAAAAGGTTGTTTCTGGATTAGGGTAAAACATGCAGAGCTTTTTTTCTCCAAGTGGGCTTTGAGTTTTCCGCAGGATGCCACCAGAGTCACCAGCTGAGGATGGTAAGACGAAGGTGACGAATCCGGGAAGCAAAAAAATGAAACCAGCTAATAACAAATATGAATGCGTTTTCATTTCCGTGTTTATCTTGTCTCATGGTGTCCGAGCTCCATCACCTCTTTTTTTGACTTGCAAAGGTCCTGATACATTTGAATAGCTATTGCCATACGCATGTAAAGCATGTAGGCATGCAGGCTTGTAGGGAGATACCTACCAGGTTTGTTTGCGCGTTTGCTTGATTTATTTTTTCTTTTTCGTGTTTTTTTTGCTTGTTTGGTTATTTTCTGATTGTATTTTTTTGAGTTTTGGAATTTTGTTTGTATGTTTAAGCCTGTTATGTTTGCTGTTTGCGCACTTTTGCTTTGACCGGGCGCCATCACTAACGGCATGCCTTTTTATCGGAGCTAAAGAACTCGCAACAAAACCCTCCCAATATGGGGACACAGTCTTTGGACACAGTACTTTGCACTACTTCCTGCAAGCAGCTTCTCAGCTTCTATACAAATTGAATATGTGTGTTTTGCTTGACATGCGCATGGACATGCCATGCTTCATACCTGTAACTTGCAGCTGCAATTACTATGCTTTGTGTAGGTCAGAATCTCATTACCCGAGGAACAGGCAATTTTCAGTATCCTGCTTTATTATTTTTAGATCTTGGGCTCTGAGCACCTTTTGTTGATCCACACATCCATTTCAAACCATCCCTTGTCCAATTGTTTCAGTGCCAGGAGACTCCAGATTATTCATCTTACGTTGCCGACTATTTGTGAAGTACCTTCAACCTTCACAGTTTGAAGCTTTCTTTGTACATAAGAACGAACAGTTTGCTATGAGAAGAGAAAAAGCGATGAAACAGCTTTGTCACAACCATGAGTCGGCTGCTGGTTTGTTGGATAGAATCTACAGAAGTGATGACCATCTCAGTTGTCACAGGTGGTGTGATACGGCATGCATCCAGTAGTGTGGGTGAAGAGTTTGCAGAATTATTTTGCTGTTTGATTTGCTGTTTTTCAGAAGCTGAGCGCTGATACAGAGACTGTTTGATGAGACATCCTCGTTTCCTGAAGCCAATTGATTGGCAGAAGATATCACTATGAGTCTACAATTCTTCAAGTAGTTGAACTGAATTTGTGCCGCATTGGAGTCAACACTACTTGGAAAAAGGTAGATTCTGACAGAGGCAGCCGCCATGGATGAAGAAAAACCAGACGGGAGCAATGTAACGCACCTTGGCATATTCCATAGCCTGTTTGCCCTGTTTCCCAATCCAACTGCTAGGTCCGGCAAGTTGTGACCATGCAATCAAGCCCTACAACCTTGTCGCTCTCAGGTTTCAATTCACAGGAGAGGACCACACACTTGGGAATTCGCTCCGTTACATGCTGATGAAAGATCCAAATGTAGAATTTGCTGGCTACACTGTGCCAAGCTCAAATGTGCAAGGCTTCCGCTGTCCCGTGAAACTGAGCAAGCTGAGCCCTTTGACAAGAATTCATTTTGATGGCAACCAGGTGCCTCACCCTTCCGAGCCCAAGATGAACGTCCGTGTGCAAACACATGGAACTTTGGCAGATGTCCCTTGGCATCAAGCTTGGTTGCAAGACAGCAAGGGTGGTATGTTGAAGTGCCTCCGAGGTCGCAGTTGAAAAAGCTCTCAAGAATATCTCTTCAGTGTGTGACCATGTCAGGCTCTTAGATACAGTTCCTTGGAGGGTGCTAGGTCACGGACAGTGAAAGGAAAGGGAAGTCTGACAAGATTCAGATGCTTTCTCATGCATTTAGTGATATGAGTCACAATAAAAATTGAGGTCCTGGCAACCTACAAAAAAGCAAGGGCTGAATACGAAAATCGAGATACCCCACCGAAAGAGGAATGAAATACTAAAAATACATTTAAAAATCAAATCTATATCATCATAATATAATTTCAGCTCCGAACTCCAAACAATATTATCAATGCCGACCATATTCCTCTTAATATTAATAATTTATAATAATTATAATGATATTGACAATAGGAGGTTTATGAGGACAAGGACGATAAGGACAATGAAGATGAAAATAAAAATGATTTTGAAGATTGTATATGATTAAGGATGCTAAAAGATAGAGATAATAAAGGATGAGGATGATAATAAAGGATGATGAAAAAGGATGAGAATGATAAAGAATAAGGATAAATGATGAAAAATTATTAAAAATGAGGATGATAAAAAATGAAAATGAGAAAAATTGAGGAGGACAAAAAATTAGGATAATTAAAGAAAAATGAGGAAAATAAAGATAAATTATAATAATGAATGATAATCATAATGATAAAATTTGAAAATAATAATAAATAAATAGGATAAATAAATTTAAG
>DF240712.1:50294-65294 GCA_000507305.1 Breviolum minutum Mf 1.05b.01
TATATAATCAAAATTTCTTAAATTAAATTTATAATATATATTTTATAATTTAATTTTATTTAAATATTTAAACATAAATATTTATTATACATCTATTTATATAAAATATAAATAACATTAATGTACTATAAAAAGATACAAAATTTATGATTTTATATAATATCATTTTTTTTTTTAGAAAATGAATAAAATTTGATAATATAATTAATATTATTATATTTTTATTTTCTAATTTATTCATATAATATTATTATTTATTTTAATTTTAATAATAATATATATATATAATAATAAAATATATATAATATTCTTCCCCAACAGCTTTAGCTATGGGGTTCCAGAACATATTGAAAATGATTTGGTTACAAACAGGGGAATAAATATTATAGACATAAAATAATCACTCTATTAATCTGAATGCCTTTCTAAAGAAGCATCTTAAAGTGTTTTTTCCAAATACAAAGATACAGCGCAGCTTTTCCAAGCCACAAGCGTAGCGGTAAGGCTGTCAGCAACCACCCTTGATCCGATATGCTTGGATCGATGGTTTTGTCAAATAAAAATAATTCATTATATATTTCGTGGAGTGTAATTCATAATAAATAATATCCGGTTAATTTGCTTCAGCGTATGGAAGGATTTTAAGAAATCGAAAAATGTGAAATATATAGCGAACATCTCTTGAAATTCTATCATAACAATAAATAAGATATCAACATATTAAATATTCATTTCAAGAAGGTCAATGATAGGTAGTGATAAGAATAATAAAGGTGATCAAAAATATAAATATCTTGTAGAAATATCTGGTATGAACAAACGGTTGCTGTTGGGATGGGGGTGGAGTTGGATTTGCTGAAGTGCTGAGAAAAAGTATTGCGGAGAAATGTTGTAAGTGTGGAAAATGAGTGAATCTTTGATTTTCCGAATTGCACTTGGGTGCGCATTAGCAAAACACGGAGCCCCCCATTTAGAAGCAGCTTCATAGTCGCTTACAAGCTCTACACATTTCTGTTTTCCATGGCAATTTTCCAATCCTCACTCTGCAGCCTCGCTGATGAGCCCAATCTTCCTTGTGGAACCTGGGCAAAAACTTCTTGACCTGGCCAACTGCCAACAGTGACATCCCCCAATGTCTCCCGAAAAGCCTTCCCTAGAATGTACCTGAAGCATCCCCTCGCCACCGAGAAAACCTGATCTCAATTGATGGTGGCTGCATTCCTGTATCTAGCCAAACGGCCCCATCTGAAGGAGTAAGATATTCTAGCGCGATACAGTATATGGTCCAGAGTGCATAACGCTCACCATTTGTCAATACAATCTACCGGAATGACGTAAGAAATACGCTCAGGTGATATACACCCGTGAAAACTGACATGTGCACGAAAAAGGGGCTATTTCAAAGGGACATACATCTTCCAACCATTGATTTTCAGGGGATATGTTAGTTTTCAGGGGAGGAACACTTTGTTGAAAATTTTCAGAGTCTTCAATCATCGGTGTTGCCCATCCGTTGGCAGCCACCATGTCCTGAAACTTTATCAAAATCTCTCTAACCCTTCTGCGAAATGTGTGGCGTCAAACAACAAGTAGACTGGACATGGATTGTCTTTCGTCAATGGGATCGTCATGGGCAACTATGGATAACCTTGTGCTTGAGTCAAACTAAATATACTAAATGACTGGTTTACAGGACAATGTACCGTAACTTTAGCGCTTAAAGCGATTCTTCCCAGCTATTTGAATGTTTGATATGGACTTCAATGGGTGAAAAAAAACCCATCTCCCATCACAGCCTGACCTAGGTCAGGCTGAAACGCTCTCATGGCTGCCTGGCGACACTCCTGGGAGGGGCTGTTAAGGAACAAACCCATCTGACAATCGAATTCAGGAATATTCCATCTTGGTTTTTTTTCTTCATTTTTTCAAAGTTTCACTATGACTTTATGTGATTGACGACATGATGCCGCCACACATTCGAATCAAACCTTGGCTGTTGTCCCATGCCTGATTGCCAGTTCCAACCACTGTTGGTAGCAGCTGGTTTGGCAGGCTTATTAGCACCATGCTCCACACCCTGCCAAGGTAGCTGCCGTGCTTCGGAATACTGTAACCCTCGAGAGTCATAGGACTCCATGCCTTCAATGGGTCCAAGTCCCGTTGACCTTCACAAGGTCTTCCTGCCACTGACAACTTCATCCAGTTTCCAGGGTTTTGGATGGTTTTGGGTATGTTTTGCTCATAGATTCAAGTGATTCACGGATCTGGTGTGTTGCAATCCCAGGAACAGGTCCTGCTAAGGTTTCAAAAAGTCTCAAAGCGAAGTCTTCGAAGGGGACACAGCCCTGCTGCGTGCAGGTGGAGTTTAAATTGTGACAGAATATCGAGAAGACCTACGTACAGTGCAAGTCACACATGTCACAATTTGTTTCTGACATGTTACAATTAGCACCACCATGCGACCATGCAGTCAAAGCACGGAAGATTTCCCATACTTGGTGTATCTGAGCTCTTCCAAACAGCGCCGAAGATCATCCACTGAGAAGCCCTGGGCCCAAGATCGGACTTGGTGTAGAGCTCTCAAGCTGAAAAAAGGTTTGTGGAAACATCAGCTGACGTTGGAGCCTTGGTGCTTGAATCCACCACTTTCAACATGCTCTGCCCGTCCTGACGCAATCCCTTCAACAAACAAAGAAAAATTAGTCTCCAAGCTTGTTACTTGTTCACTTTCATGCATATATATTTCAGCACCTTCAAGGGTAAGCAAAATTGGCAGTCCTTGCCCTTTCCACCCAACCTTGATTGATACAGCGATGGTTTTGGATGACTGCGTGGAAATGCTGAGCATCCAACCGGTAACTTCCAATGTGTTCCCATTTGAATCCACCAGTCTCCTTCAAACGCAAGGTCAGCAAGCCATCACCTGGCCAACAAATCACAAATGAAAAATGGACTTTGGATTCTTCACATCCCAGGCCTGTTGTTTTGACAACCAGCTGGTTCTCACCCATGATGGTGTCTGTGGCTGTCCATGAATCGTGTTTCATGTCCTTTCAGAGTTTGACCAATCGGCAGCATCCAACCGAACAAAAATCATGAAATCATGAAAGTCATAAACGTCACGAGTGAAAGTGAGAGTTGCCTAGTTGCTTGCCATTCTGTCAAGAAACATATTCTTTGACCGTCTCTTTGTGCTCGGCTTGCAAGATGGCACCAGAGAAGGTCACACCCAATCTCTCCCAGCCCTTCAAGAGCTCCTGCAAATCTTCCATGGAAATCTTCCTACAAAAGCAACATGGACAAACCATGACACACCGAGGCCTGCAGCTCGAGATCATCGCATAAAACTCCACCTCGAACACCTAGGCTCGTCCAGTCTGCTTTGAGTCAGGTGGGAAGATCAGAGCTATTGAAGTTGCGGCCCTAAGGATGTTGACATATCATTCGCTGCGAGTCTTCTCTCTGCTGTGTATCGGGATTTCTGGACATTAATAGTGATGCTTGCTCATGCCAATCACACGGTGTGGTGATCATGTGCATGCTACCTGCCATATATTTTGGGATCATTGCCACATCTGATGTTTGATCTTCAAGCTTGATGTGGATGGCCATGATTTCTCACAGAACTGTCATCACACAAGTTGCATCGAAGTAGCTGGTGCTGCCTGCCAAACGACCGACGGCAGATGCTGCAGCGCCACCCATGCCACATCAAACGGTGCTGTTGGCACACGGCCGCTAAACAGGTAGAAAAACATAGGTTAATGATTAATGATGACTCATGTTTCTGATGCTTGATGACTACCTGGAGTTTCTGAGACTTGCTCACTTGCAAATCTGAAAGCAATACAAACCTAGATAGAAAGTTGAATCTCGATGCCCAAATTCTTGCGGGTTAGCCAGGAACATGCATTGATGATGCCCGACCAATTTGCAGGTCAGCACTAATGACCCCACTTTTGGAAGTAAATGATCTGAACCCAACCATTGGTGGCAATTTCAAGGCACTACAATCCTGACAACTTGTCGACACCCTTTGACAACTTGTCGACACCCTTTTGTCACAAACACATACGCACATCTATATAATTAAAGTCAAGATTTCATGACTCCTTTGCACCAAACACCATTGCATCCAGAGCAAGCAAACTCCTTTGCACACTCTGATCCTACCTCTGCTCTGTGCCCCTCGTACTTCCTTGCCATTTCGCAAACCTTCTCTACCTCTTCTGGACTTGTGGGCGCAGCCCCCAAATGCTCAGCACCCAGGGTAGGGTCACTGCGCTCGCTGGGGTATGCGCAAAAGCCATCTGCTGCATCAGTCATGGGCCATGTCTGAAGGGTTTCATTCTCATGTGCCAAGGGAAATGGTGGAAGGTTGTCGCTTTCAGTTTGCTTGATCTGAGTGTTGACACTTTGCTTTTGCGCAAAAGCTGTGACAGTGCCTTTGCACCAAACACCGTTGCACTTTCCACATGTGTCTTCGGTGGCGCACTCGGTGCCGATTTCGGCCATGTGCCCTTCGTACTTCCTTGCCATTTTGCAAACTTCTGAAGCATCTTCTGGGGTGGCACCTAGCCGTTCAGCACCCAAACGAGGATCACTTCGCTCGCTTGGGTATGCGCAAAAGCCACTCGCTGCTTCTGTCATTGGCCATGACTGTGCAGCTTCGTCATCCTTTGCCAAGGGATAATCCACATCTCGAAGTTGGCCTCAATTCAACATGAATTGTTTGCAAACATTTGCCACACCTGTTAATTAGAACTCGTCTTACATGACGGCTTGTCTGTGTGACTTTTCTAGCCCATCCTTTGCGAACGAAAAGAGACCCTGACATGACCTTAGCAATGACGAAACCATTACAAGTCAGTCGAGCATCTGTGTTGCCGAATTTCTGCTTGACTCCTCTCCCCTCGCAACTGCCGCAAGGACAGGTAACATTCGTCCCCTGGAGCTGCGGCTGTGTCACTAGGACTCCAATATGCAATTGGGTGACGTTGGGAGAGCAGTATACTGGCGGGACTGAGAAACTTTCGGGACCCAGAATCCTGCTACGAAAACCTGCTACAACAATTCCTCTCCCGACACCCCAATTTTTGCTACACTATTTGACTATTTCTATTTACTTTCAGTTGATTCACTATATAGATATCAGTATATCATGTCAATACCAACTAATTGTAGTCGATGAATTCGCAACACTGATCCGTTCTCGCCACACAGATTGATGTTTTTTGGATCAGATTCTTTCTAAAAGGATTCAATTCAGAGACTCAGAGGATAGTCTCAGAAACCAGTAATTGTCACCCCAACTAACAAAATCCCCCTTTGAAAAACACACACGCACAAATCGGTCGGGGGGTAAAAATTAAAAGTGGCCCTGACACTAGACATCTTGAAACAACCTTGCTGCTATCTATCATCATCGCAAAACTGCTACTAAAAGCCTTGCATGTACTCCCGTCCTCCTGTTCGGCACTCTTCGTCGTTGAAAATGTCCTCGCTTGCGCAAAGCACCCAACCCCACCTGAGTGTGGCAACAGTCACGCCAACTTCGCATAACTATTGCTTCGAGAATCTTCCAAACACTTTCATTCAAGCCAGTGATGATGGGGTCCGAGCAAAATTGGAATCCGGAAAATCATCGAGCAAGGCCTCGGGATTTTGACAGGCTTGGCGGGCTTTTCGAGCCTCACCTCGATGCGCTCTATCGCGTGGAAATTCAGATGGCACTGTCGCCATCTCTTATCTTGGGCCCTGACTTCGCTTGCTCTTTTCAGCTAACGCTAGTAGCAAAAGAGATTTCTTGAGCCAAGAGTGCGGAAACAAGTTCGATGGACCAAAAACATAGCATGAACTCAGGTGGCATCCTGAGACTGTGACCAGAACCTTACAAATATTTGCAGTTCTAACAGGCCCTTCGGAAGCTTGCTCCGGAGCCCTCCAGAACAATTCTTCCAAGCTTTCCTAATAGCCCTGGAATCTTCAGATCCCTACGGAGCCTTCCAGAACCTGCCATACAAAGACTTCCGAAGAGTTCCCGAACCCGGCTCAAACCTTCCAAATTTCTTCCGCAACCCTCCGGGGCCCGGCCCAAACCTTCATGCAAAAACGTTCGGAATCTTCCAAGACTTGTACCTCTGGAATCAATCTGGAACCCTTCAGAGCCCAATATGTGCAAGAGTTCCGGCCCAGCCCCCCCCGGAACCGAAATGGGCAGGTTCCCCTAAAGCGACTGCTGCGGTTGTTTCCCAGTGGGTATCATATTATAATATAAACATTACGATGTAAAGGCGCCTATGAACTGCTGCCAGCTGCACTCTTGATGTAAATCAGCAGCCTTTGTATATCTCTCTTGATTTTCACCCTGCGGGTCCACAAAATTTAGAGTAGCTCAGCTTTGAGCGGTCTCCTCTTCTGGGCATGAGAGTGAGACGGATGAGTAGTCCATGAGGGCTGATCTATGGACAACTTTTGCGACAACACACTAGAGAATCTAGATGAATTTGGCATATGGATGCACACGGCAAATCTTGAGTCAGTCTGTGGGAGCTATGCAAACCCAAGCTCTTTCTGGAAGGCATCTTCCAGCAGTCCTCGCTGTCAACTCTTGGCCTTGGCATCTGCAAAGCGTGTCACCCAGTTGCAAAGCTGGTGCTTCGACCTTTCGCTTGCTACGTGGAGGCATGAATGTCGCAGTTACATTTGTGCTTTGCATATCCAAGGTGGCTCCGCGCATTGTACTGGACACACAAACACAGGAAAACACACGAAAACACAATCACAAAAACACAAACATGCAAATACAAACACAAAGACACAAACGCGAAAAGACTACCACACAAAAACACAAAGTCACAAAGACGAACACAAAATACAAATACACACATACACACAAACACAAAGACATAAACACAAACACAAACCCACAAAAATCCACCAAAACACAGAAACACAAACCCGAAAAGACAAAGACACAAACACAAAAAAACACACACAAACAGGCAAAAACACAAACACTGAAAAATAGACACCCACAAAAACGCAAACACACAAACACACAGAAACACAACAACAAACCCACAAAACACATAACATCAAACACAAACACAAAATCACGCAAACACAAACACATTGGACTGGCATGACCAAAAGAAAAAAGCAGCGAATGCATCGGCGGATTAAACTTTCGGGCCAGAGCGTGGTCTAGTTTTCTAGCAATAACACCACAAGTCCAACAGCACTTGAGAGCCCCAACCAATGAGTCAAAGCGACCTGAGAAAACAGTCATCTCTACCTGGCTACCCATGCAAGAACCAGAATGCTTGAGGCTGTCGCATCCCATATCCTCCCCTGACAAGTCATCCACATCTTGTTGCCTTACACTCTTGCGCTGCATTTATGCAGGAAATCCACCAACAAAGAAAAGAAACAGAAGTGAATCGTCCCAATCGTCCCAATCCTCCCTATTACCATACATGGTGCTCAGGCAAAGCTTCCAACATCCATTGGCCTTTCACAAAGTGCAACGCGCACGCCGTCAATGTCAATGTTGCAGATCTCTCCTGACATAACCTGCACATTGCGCAGTGATCCGGAGGAGCTTAAGGCAAAACGTGCCAGCCGAATCAGCCAAAGACTGGAAACTCGGAGAGCAACAACTCTTGCTGACAAGCAACGTTCACGCAATCAGAGAGGTCGAACATGCCTCAGGCTGGAGATCAGCATTACACAAACACCTCCTGCACACGAAAGCGGACCTGGAAAATCTGTCACATGATCTGGAAGATGTGTTGAAGATTCGGGCATGGATCTCATTGTGTTGTATTGCATTGCTCTCGAAGTCATTCATTCTACAACATGACATTCTTAAGACGCTAGCTGTTGTCTTGTTTGTCTTGCGATTGTTCAACTTAAATATCTTCAGCACTTGGGGCGGCGCAGGTGTCCACAGCGGGGGCACGGTTGGAGTGGGGGATACCATATGATACCATGGTTGGGACGGGGGGGGGGGGAAGGAAAACTGTATCACTGTATCAAATACTGACTGTACTTTGCTATTAATTTACTCTTCCGCGGTCCATGTCAAGCTTCTAAGGTTGGGACCCATACGTGCCTTGAGAGAGAGGCTCAGGCCTCAGGAATATTTGTTACATTTCTATTGCATTTCCATGTCTGCGACCAACCATCACGCACTTGTGCACAAACCATGGCTCAGCTCTTCAAAAAGTACCTCTGAAGTACATGAAAAGCAAACCCAAGCAAATGTGACGCACCTTTTTCAAAGACGTTCAGCACACAGCATTCCAAGTGTATTCAGTGACGGCTCAAATATTGGCAGAAAATCATGGTGGATACTTACTCCACGCGCTCTAGGCAGTATCAGTATCTCTTTAGATACCGTCGAATGTTTCGCGGTCAAACTTCACCTTTCAAAACCTCATAGAAGAAACTTTGGGTTTGTGAGATGACAGTGCCTGAGAGTTGTGAACAATGGTAGCCTGTTTGTGCGCTGCCACCTGTCCAACGAAGTCCGTCAAAGCCTTGGACGACACACATGAAAGTGTGGGTTAGTGGACTCAATGAACGTACCTTCAAGATATCCTCAAACCACTTAAATCCTTTTCAAGGTTCAAATAGAACTGGAGACGTGCTCACAAAAATAGTTTGAAATGACTTGATATACAAATGGCATCAAATAGCTGGTGAAGCTCATTCAAAGGCAAACTTCCGGAGTCGGTTTTGGCAAACTTCGCCAAAACCGAGTTCAGAGGCCACTCCTGAGAACCCTTCCATTTTCTGTTTGCTATCTTCATGGGAGTTAAAACTGTGGATGATCAACGGTCAGCCACAGTGCCAAGAACATCTGTCACAGATCACATCCAAGCAAAAGGTCAAGGAACGACGTTTCCAGAAGATTGAATCTGCTTCACCTCCTCAACCGCTTGGCTTGCTGACATCACTCTCACACCAGCCTCTAGGGGCGCAAATGGCATGAACAACAGCTGTTTCTCATCAGTTCCAGCCCATTTACCAGTATATTCTCTGGAATCACTGGGGGATCATTCGGGCCTTCTCAAGCACCTTCTTTGTTGGCTCCACTTCGCTTTGACTCAAAGGTTTGCAAGCATCTTCAATCACCTTGGTCATAATATCAACGTAGCGCTACCCAAACTTCAACAATGTTTTGAGCACCTTGTCCTGTTGTTTCGGTGACCTCATGTTGTCCTAGTTTGGCACAACCTTTGCAGGGTGTATCAGTGTATCACTATGAGCCATGCCTATGCCTAACAGATCCTAACCTCCAACCTACATCAAATTACAAGATCAAAATTCCTCAAAATCTGCTATTGCCATGGCTGGCATCAACTTCAGCTGCCCTGGTGAAGATCGAAGCTGGCACTTGTAAAATGAACACCGGAAAAAAGGGAGAACAACAATGAGCAATAGCGGGCGCAACAACAACAACAACAACAACAACAACAACAACAACAACAACAACAACAACAACAACAACAACAACAACAACAACAACAACAACAACAACAACAACAACAACAACAACAACAACAACAACAACAACAACAACAACAACAACAACAACAACAACAACAACAACAACAACAACAACAACAACAACAACAACAACAACAAACACAGCGACGCCCTTACTGCCGCCACTGCAGCCAAAATGACGGTGACCTTGAACCCCATCTCTGCTCCGTGCAATGCGGAGGACTTAACACAAATGTCGAAGACCAAGCCGCAGCCTAAGGCTTAAGGTATATCAGCACTTGTCTTGCGCACAAGAAGTCAAGAATCTTCACAAAGAGTTGCTTGCAACTCAGCAGCAATACACATCCGTGACGCCAGCATCCTCCAGCTGCTTTGTGAGGCCTGTGTCGTTTGCCTTGCAGTTGTCGAAGAAAGCTGAGTAAGAGTCAATGTTGGCTTTCTTGCCCTTGTACACCTCAACTGGAATCTATGGACAGCCAAACCCAAACTTGGATGCAGTCTGAGGAAGAAATGCAACAAAATGTCACTCCAAGCGCGATCGAACAAAAAAGCACGCGAACACTTCAAGGCGTCTCTCAAGATGAGGCCATGATGGAGGCCATGATGTGTGAAAAGAATCAATAAAAATCAATAAAGATCTCACTGCAGCTGGCTTGCGGACAAATCCGTTGGCTTCATGACCAAGTCTTTGTGGCATTCGGCACCCCATGTGTTCCTGAACATGTCTCATTGACACACAAGTTTCATCACCCTTGTTGGACAAATGTATACAAATGTTGGTTAAAAAGCTCATGCTGCACATGTTGCATCTGCAAGGATCACAGACTGTAGCCAAAGCGCTGAACCCCATGGCGGGGATAAAGCATCTGTGAATGCTCTGCACGATCTTTATCACCGAGCAAGGTCACCTTGTGCTTGTTGGGAGGCAATGGAAAAAGTCAAAACCGGCTGCGTTTGCGCATTCGTGTGCAATAAACATAAGACGCTAGGGATACTATGCGTGCCTAATCTATCGATGTTTAAGTTGATATGAAACCAAATGCAAAATGTTAGTATAGTATATTATGTACACACTATATCATGAGTAGAACGATATGAAGCTAGATGTGTATAACTGTATGCTACTGTAATGCTACTGTATAAGTACATGGTACTATATGTAACTATATGACACTACATGTAAATTATGACTACAGTTTCTGATACTGTAAGTTTATCAATATACATATATATATATATTATCAAATCTGTGAAACTATATGATGCCAAATGCATGTATATATATAAATATGTAAACCTACATGTGCATAACTACAACACTATTTTGATATCGCTATACAATGATACAAAAGTATGTGTGCCCATCTGATATTCACTGCAACATGCTCATACTTAGTGTAACTGTATGATTTGATACTCTACGAATGCAACTCTGCAATTGGAGCCGTCGAATACTCATAGTTTTGTTTGGATCCAATCGATGAACATGCAAGCAACTTATACAAGCCTCGCCTGGGTGAACGGCGTCAACTGGCCAACACTCCTTAGCAGATCTTAGCAGCATCTCAAATGGCGAAAAGAATGAACAAATGTAGACTGGCTGGACGGACAGCGAAACATTTGTCCTCATCATAACGCTGGCAAAGTTTCCCCATCTCCTTCATGGCCACCTTGCCAGCATTTGCACTTTCCACAAAGGAGCAGTGCTCATGAGGATGCCAGTCGTATGAAATCACCACCTGGGTCTGTTTCAAATGCGATGCCTGATGTGCTCAATCTCAACGACCCTAGAACCTAGCAATCAAATATTGAAAGTTGAAACAAAATGAAACGAAGCTATACAAAAAGTAAATATTGCGAACCGTGTGAGCCAAGATGCGCAATCAAACTTATCCCGAATGTTGTTGATGGTCGGCACAATGCCCTCAGATGTTTGCACAGCCAAAGTGCCGGAAATGAAGTCATTCTGCACGTCGATGACCAGAAGCGCCTTTGTTCCCAAACCAAAATGGATACAGAACCATATGGAAACGGGGTTGATGTGAAGGTGCTTGGGTGTGGGCTTTCCGATGTCTTGCCCCATGATGCTAACCCCAATCTATTTTCAAGGCCTGACTGCTTTCTGAAGGAACAAAACTTGAGGCAGTTGAAGGGTTGATAGGGAGTGCCGGCAGTGTTTCCTCGCGGTCTCTCATGGTTTTTTGCCGTTCTTAATTTCATGCCCAAGTGCCGTCTTCCTTCGAATTGTCTTGGACACAGGGTCATAGAATCGCAGGAAAGCATGAAGCTCGTTCAAACCGATGGTTCCATCTTTGTCAATATCCAAGTCCTTCACCAAGGTATCTAACTCCTGCTTCGTGAGTTCAGGACCTGCCAACCAAAATGCCAGCACATTTACAGATTTTCCAGCATCTTAAATTCCCATGGTCAAAGTACCATGGCCTTGGAAAGCGGCTTTCAAGAAAGATGCCAACCTTGGTCTAAGAGTCTACAGCAAGCAGCCGAAGTTCATGCATAATTAACCAGCATTCTGGCCCTGAAAGATCCGAGAGGAAATGAAAGGAATCAAAATACAAATCTTCAACGATTCCATGAAGATATGATTGCCAGGGAGGGTATGCAATATGGTAATGCGGCCAAAAAAGGGTCCACAATCGAATCCGTCGAGCTGAGTTGCTCTGATGCTTCGAGAGTTCCGTTTCCGTTGGTATCATACTCCTTGAAGATGCGCGCCTCGCATCTTGCAAACAAAGGGATGCAAAATAAACGCCGTCCGCAAGTAAGCACGGAAAGGAAACTAGGAAGCACGCCGACTTCACACACACATACATACATACACACACACACATAAGCGTGTATATATAATATATCATTATAGATTATATATTGTACCAAAAAATGTACATACCGAATATACATAATATAGACTATATGCAACAAATTGCACCTTACACTCCCTTCATCTCAAATGGCACCAAGATTGAAAGAAAAAGACTCAACGACCAAACGCTCCAAGGTGCTGTGTCTCTGGACTCGACGGCATTGCCGGCACCGCTGCAGCACTGTCCCATGGACAATGCGCAGGACACAAGGGAAACACGACACTTTAAGGGGCAAATCCGACTGAGCCCATGGAATTCCATCAAATACATATGGACAATCAATAATCAAGGTATGTAGATATACAAATATAAATATGTGTATATATATATATATGTATATGGATACAGGTAGTAATTGGCTATATATGATATATGTATACGTAGTACACTTAAACAGCTTTCCAGTGATAGAATTTGCGCAGTATGACATCTTCGCTCTATATCCTATCATAGCCACAAGCGGCTATATGTACTCTAGCATGTTGGTATCATCCAGTATATTTCGGCAAAATATTTGCATAGACCCTGACAGAGGGGACATACATGCATGACATACATCAGAACACACTACTCACATACTACACCTTCTACCTACCTACCTCTGCATCCCTATCCACATACCGGCCCTTACATACAATACATCTAGAAATGCAAAGAGAGAAGGAAAGGCAAAGAAACCGACAAATAGAAACAAAGATGTCATAGCATGTCAGTGTCTGCCAGCTCCGTAGAGGTTGTGTTTAAGCATTTGGTCATGAAGCCCTTGCAATCTGTGCCTGCTGCAAGATTCTAGGGCTACAAAATTTGGTCGCAAGATGGTCATTAAGCATTTGGTCGCAAGCTGCTGCAAGATTCTAGGGCTCTTGCCATTCTGGGAT
This sequence comes from Breviolum minutum Mf 1.05b.01, assembly GCA_000507305.1. Lineage (NCBI taxonomy): Eukaryota > Dinophyceae > Suessiales > Symbiodiniaceae > Breviolum > Breviolum minutum. Next base: position 63,571 of record DF240712.1, read on the forward strand.
CGAAACCCACTTCATGATGTGTGACCACAGGTTGGAAGTGCGCCAATCACACTCTCAAACTCCTGCAGCAATCTTTCTGGATGCTTTCTGCCTTCCCAGCACCAAGTCATCACGTCATCAAAGTCATCGGAGTCCTGAGGGCTTGAAGGACATCATCAACTGGCACTGTGATGTTCACGGACTGGTGGAGTCCAATCCCTCGAAGCATGACCTTGGCATGCAGTGAGGATCGGGTGATCCTCATGTTGTAACGTCTCAAACTTGGGGTGAATATCGTTCCAAGCAAAGCACCAATCTGTACCGCAAGCCAAGGGCAAAGCCTGGGAAATTGAAGGCTGAGTTGTTTCCCTTGACTTGTGTGAATACTGATTCTCATATCATACTCAATGGGAGGGCCAAGGCAAAAGGAGCCAGGGCAAAGCTGCAAACATGTTGAGAATACGTTACAACGATAATAATGATATTTGCCACTATTTGCTCACTATTTGCTCACACGGATTTGGGTGGTCATGCCGCACACTTCAAGGGTAATCCAAGAAGCAATCGTGAACTTTAGTATCTTTAGTGACATATAACATGTAGTTGCATTTTTAAATAAATGTTTATGACTTTAGTGAGATATCACCAAATTTCACCAAAAAAACAAGGGCTTCCCTTTGAAACATAAAGATTTGTTTTTTTGGTCAATCAATATCTCCTGCAAAATTTGAAGGTGATCCGATGTGCTGTTGCTTTTTCTTGGGAACCAGAACCTTGACTCTGAGCACAGCAAATCACAGGGGAGTTTCACATACCAGGGGTGGAAGTGGATGAAGAATGACCAAAACCAGCGTCAGTAAGCCGTGAGTCACCAATCAACGACAAAGTAAAATGTATCAGAATTGCGATTTCTCTCACCACCAATTCACTATTCATTTCATAACCAAATTGAAGTATGAACCATCACATGGGGGTCATATGTTGTTGAGATGTTTAACAAGTTATGTTCTCAGTAAAAGCAAACAACATCTCTAAGTGTCACTGAATGCCCCTTAAATTTCACAAATTGCACTAACATGCTCTCCACTGTCACTGAATGTCAACCCTTACTACTTTCGATAAATGTCACTAAATGTCACTAAATGATACTTTATCTTTGCCCTGGCTCCATTTTGCCTTGGCCCTCCCATGAAGTATCACCATACATTATCCATATCCGAATTCGCCTACTTGATACATGTTCATAGTATATGATCCTAGTCCATGCCTCATATTCCTTCATGTCCACCTGCCCTGTCAGGTTTCTAAGGCGGGGACTGTTATGTGCAGTGTATTGGGAGTGAGGCTCAGGCCTGAGGAAGATTTGAAAGTCTACTGCTGAAGAGTTTCTAATGCTGACCGAGGTGAAACACAAAGAACAACAATAGCTGCAAATGTCCAGCGCCCGCGCCCATTTTTAGAAACCATCGCAGCGCATTTCGAAAAGTATACACCTTTCTAAGCAGCAACAGGAGCATGAGACGAGAGTGTCTCCGATTTGTGAAGCATAGCTGCCCGCTTGTGGTGTGCAAGTTGGTGAACGAAGTCCGCCAAAGCCTTACATGAAACAGCGATCACAAAAGCACTGATGCTAAGCAGAAGGATGTGGTCGCTTTTCGTTATAGCAAGCGAATTGAATGTCCAAAACCAGAGAAGTCTTTGAAAGATCTTTGAACGTAATCAAGGTAGGCAGGTTCCCTTCAGAA
>DF240712.1:66810-104651 GCA_000507305.1 Breviolum minutum Mf 1.05b.01
ACCTCCGAATGTGCTTTTCGCCACAGCGGCGTGCAATTTTTGCTTTCTTCGCGGACCACATGACTCCGCACCCGCCGCTTTAACAGGCCTACTTTTCGACTGACCTGACACACGAATCATTGAAAAAACACAGCATTTCGCGACTTCTCTAACATTTAGCGCGCATGTATCTTCTTTCGTCTCACTTTCTGACTATTGCATCTTTTGTCGACTGACTTGACGACTTTACTGCTGAGCTCTGCATCTGCTTTTCAACTCTCCATATTGTCGGAAGTTTCTAGTTAAACTTCCTTCGATGAGTTTCATGCGTTCTGCGCAAATCTTCAACATGTCATTGCAGGCGCAATATTTGGTGACAATTGCCCTTCGAGGAACGATGCGTCCAGAGGCTTGAATCTGCTTCACCTCCTCAACGGCTTTGCTTGCAGACATGACTCTCACGCCAGCCTCGCGAAGGTCCAAAAAGCACAGGGATATAGACCCCTTTCATAACCTCTCTCTTGCGTCGTTGTTGCCGTTGTCGTTGTCGTTGTCGTTGTCGTTGTCGTTGTTGTTGTTGTTGTTGTTGTTGTTGTTGTTGTTGTTGTTGTTGTTGTTGTTGTTGTGGGAGATTGGACGTATGTATACACAATGTATACAAACATGTACCCAAAAGCTTCGCAAAAATTCATGATTATATAAAATTATATAGTAATTATAATTTTTTAGGTAGCTACTTGTAAAAGGTCTGGAGGAAATTCAGCTAGAGTCCTCATCTCATCATGTGATTGTTGGTTCTTAGGGTTTAATGGTCATCCATCAAGGCCTCGTTGAGCACCTTCTTTGTTGGCTCCACTTCGCTTTCGCTTAGGGGCTTGCAAGCATCTTCAATCACCTTGGATGTAAGTTGCGTAGCGCAAGCATCTCCAGTCCTTTCGGATTTGTTTTGATAATCTCACACTTTGCTTGCTCCTTCATAAGCAGCCTCATCCACTGGCATGCAGGCTTTGTTTTGGACCTAATGTCATTATAATGTTTGTCATGTTGGTACATATTTGAAGGTACCACTGCAGCCAAAATGACGGTGACCTTGAAGCCCATCTCTGCACCGTGCAATGCGGAGGACTTAACACAAATGTCGAAGACCAAGCCGCAGCCTAAGGCTCAAGGTATGTCAGCACTTGTCTTGCGCACAAGAAGTCAAGAATCTTCACAGAGTTGCTTGCAACTCAGCAGCAATATACATCCGTGACACCAGCATCCTCCAGCTGCTTTGTGAGGCCTGTGTCGTTTGCCTTGCAGTTGTCGAAGAAAGCTGAGTAAGAGTCAATGTTGGCTTTCTTGCCCTTGTACACCTCAACTGGAATCTATGGACAGCCAAACCCAAACTCGCATGCAGTCTGCGGAAGGAAGAAATGCATCAAAATGTCACTCCAAGCACGATCGAACAAAAAAGCACGCGAACACTTCAAGGCGTCTCTCAAGATGAGGCCATGATGGAGGCCATGATGTGTGAAAAGAATCAATAAAAATCAATAAAGATCTCACTGCAGCTGGCTTGCTGACAAATCCGTTGGCTTCATGACCAAGTCTTTGTGGCATTCGGCACCCCATGTGTTCCTGAATGTGTCTCATTGACACACAAGTTTCATGACCCTTGTTGGACAAATGTATACAAATGTTGGTTAAAAAGCTCATGCTGCACATGTTGCATCTGCAAGGATCACAGACTGTAGCCAAAGCGCTGAACCCCATGGCGGGGATAAAGCATCTGTGAATGCTCTGCACGATCTTTATCACCGAGCAAGGTCACCTTGTGCTTGTTCGGATCGTGTACCCTATAAATCTATAAACAACAAAACAATATACAGATATGATATGTGACAAAATGTAATATATTGTAACATACTATTTGCTATGGAATACAATTGCAGCTGTCAATTTTTTCTGTATGGATGCAATCATTGCAGCATTGGATTCTTCTCGCCTGCGTGAATGGAGCCAATGTGCCAATGCTCCTTAGCAGCTAGTTCCACAAACCAAAGAAAATCACAAAGTTGTGACTCAATGGCATCGACTGTCCTTCTTGCCCCGGCCATCTCCTTGCTGTCAAAGCATCTCTTTCTCCTTAATTTCCACCTTGTCATCATTGGCGCTTTCCACGAAGGAGCAGTGCTCGTGAGGATGCCAGTCATATGAAATTACAACCTCAGTCACTGTTGTTTCAAGTTCTTGAAAGAAGTGTCTAGCAGCAGTCTTGGATCAACTTCATTATACTTCATTGATATGTAGCCCAAGAGTCACAGTCGAACTTTTCTCGCATGTCGTTAATAATGGGAACGATCTCCTCCGATGTTTGCACGGCCAACGTGCCAGAAATGAAATCATTCTGCACGTCGATGACGACCAGCGCCTCATTGGCAGCACCAAGGCAGGATGGAACAACATGACCCGAAGAAATTGTAGCTGAGTGAGGGGAGAACAAGGATGGCAATAGATCTATAAGTTATATATAAGTAAAAAACACCTAAACGTCACAGGGATGGCATGTCAACGTGGACGGTTGTCATGATCTATGTGGCGGTCAAATCGAATATAAAACAAACAAGTGGACTTTTAAAAGATGCGTTTAGTTCATTTCCTGCTTTGGGTTTTCTTGGTGATTGTCACTCGACCGTCGACCCCTGGAGTTATGCCAAAGTGCAGTCTTCCGCCGAATCTTCTGAGACGAAGGGTCATAGAATCGCAGGAAAGCGTGAAGCTCGTTCAAACCAATCGTTCCACTCTTGTCTGCGTCAAATTCCTTCACAAGCTCAGCCACCTCTTCATCTGATAGTGGCGCACCTGGCAAAATCAAATACATACACAAGGCTCAAAAGGCATCACAAGGCACATTTTGTTCCCATATTTGCCAGTTTCCATGAGGGTTTGACCTGGGAATGCATCTCGAAGGAAGGATGTCAACCTTGGTGTGATCGACGAAGGTGCACTGCAATCTTCTTGGTGGTGGTGGTGGTGGTGGTGGTGGTGGTGGTGGTGGTACAAGCAATACTAGACCATCAACAGCTGGCGGCTTCTGTTGGGGGTGAGTCTGCCGAGTTTGCTGTTAGCCTCTCCAGAATGAGTCAAGATTCTACATTTGAAAGCACATCGGAAACGAAAAACACAGGAGGACGCAAGCTTCACTGCTTCCAGACTTGCCATGTATGCTACATCTTACATGTTTTTCAAAGGCTGACAAAGGAACAAACGGAAGGACTTCGGCGACTGCGGACTGTGATTTCTGGGGGCTGTTTGAGCTGAGCTGCTCTGAAGTCTCTAGCTGACCATTTCCATTGGCATCATAGTCCTTGAAAATGCTTGCCTCTCAGGGAATGGAAGTCAAGTAATGTCTGCGATGTCTGGATGGGTGAAGTCCCTTTTTTCTGTTGCGCACATGTGTCGTTTATAACCTTCTATGTCTGCACTGAATCAAGTTGCCGTGTCTTTGGAAAGATCAGCTTTCCGAGAACTTGCACAGCACTGGCCCATGGCTGTTCCTTTTGCAGGTGAAACTGAAGCCGAAGCTCCCCACGAGCCGAAGCTGCAGAAAGTGTAAGCAACGACAACTCACACTGCAAGTCGAAACCAATTTCCAGCCTGCAAAGCTGGCCATTGGCTGCGGTTTTAGTGGTTTTCAATGTTTTGCAGTTTCGCAACTGCTCCAAATTTCGAATCCACCGCTTGTGGATGCTTTTTTTTTGGTTGGTATTTTGTGTAAGGCTCCGCACAAATTGATATCAATGATGCCAGTGTCTGGCCGGCAGAACCTCGGAAACAAAGGCAACCGTAAGTCTGCAACCATCTCCAATGCGTCACTGAGCAACCAGACACAACATTTGCCTGTCCTGATCCATGCCTAGGCTGCCACGTTGACAACATCCAGGCATATCCAGCCAACATATTTCAAAACCAATTTGTGCCCATAACAACCTAAAATTACATAATTACCGGAGCGTAACCCAGCAACTCCGCATCTGCCATGAGACAGTCCCACCACCACATTGGCGCTACGGAAGAGATGTAGAGCATCATGAGCACTGGGCCTCGGCAATGCCATGGACATGCCATGGACATTGGAAAATGTTTGTCTGGCTGGACGCCCCATTAACCCCTGAGCTAGCTTCGCAGGTGGTAGGTCTGAAAAGATCTTCAGCTGCCAACCTATCAGGCGGTCATTGAAACCAATTTCAAGTATATCAGTATCAGACTCCAAACTTCTATCAACGCAAGTTACAAGGCACTTGAGCACTCCTCCTACCTGACCCCATCTCTGCCATCATGGCATTCAAAAGCAGCTCTTCATTGGCAACTCTGCGTGTAGTTGCCTTTGCAATTTGTAGATTTCATGCAATGTCTGCGGTAAAGACTTAGATCCACTTGAGAGCTGCACTGTTGCGCGTTGGATCCAAAGCAATGTGTGTCCTCACGGGATGCACATTTGGTGTGCCTGTTTCTACCTGATAGTCCTGCAACATTCTACACTTTGATCGGCTAGAACAGTGCGGGGCAAACTGAGATCAAATGAGTCTACCGTTCTGCAGCTACAGTGGCAATTTGCATTGATCCACCTAGATTGGTTTTGTGAGGCCGGTACTGTGGGGGTATTACTGTATCATACTATCTAGTTTTCTTAAGTGGCTCAAATGCAAGAAGCATAGAGAACCACAAATGTCTCTTGACGACAGTATTGCTTCACGGCAAGCAATGTGCACAATTCCAGAGCCGCCAAGACTTTAAAAAAGCATCGTCCACCCAAATTGATCGACTTCCGTCCTTTTTGATCTTCTGTTCCTTGCACCCCCATCCCTTGACCCACTGCAAGCCCGCGCCTCAATTGTGTTGTCAGTGGCTGTTGTGATTTGAACAGTTTCTTATCCGGTTCGACCTATTGAAACTTCAGTTCTGGACAGTGCTTGAAGGGCCCAGCGTGGCGGCAGAAGAAACACGTCCTCTCGCTTCGCAACACCTGCTGCATCCTCACCATATGGGAAATCACAGGAACTCAGTCAAAATAAATCAAAATACCGCATTAGCTCACTGCAGCTCAAACAACCAAGGATGCAACATGCCAGTCCACCATGTGAAGCCTCAAAACATGGCTCGGCTTCAGCCGGTTTGGAACCTCTCACTGGCTTTCTGTTGATTCCCTGAAGCTTTCCATGGATTTCCGAATCCATAGTGGCAAGAAGCTCTCGGACCATAAAGCGTGGCTCAGCCACACGTTCTGGACCCATAAAGTGTGGTCGCACCTGTGGGGCCGCTGTCTGCGCAAAGCCGGAATGTCATGGACAAGGTTGACACCGTGGAGAATTGAGTGGCTGACATCATACGGAATGACTTCGAAGCCTACCACTTCATCGCAAGGATTGGAACATATTGGAATCTCTGTAGTTTGTACTAACGACCGCTGAACCACTTGAAATTCTACCGTATCTCATGGCAAGCCTCCAAAAAGGGAAAACCAATCGTACATGAAGGATTTCAACTTTCCACGGTCTGCTGGAACCTGTAGGATGCAATGGGATTGAAGAAAAGGCCAGGTTTTCCTTGCAGCAAAGCCTAAGCAGCCTAAGTCGTAAACCAGCAAGGGGATGCGCTGCTTGCTGACCTAAGCAATGGATGGCAATGGCACATTTCAAAATGATTGGCTGCAAATAACTGCTGGGAGTCACCAACATGTCACGACAATGACGTTGGGATCCAACTGGGTTGAGATCCCTACAGTCAACCACACGGCTAATCGTGCCAATTCATCCACTAAGAAGCTGAAGAAGTTGGCAGGAAACATCACCAGTAGCCACAAACTTAGCCAGGTGATAGCGTGACCAAAGCGTGTAGAAGTGACTGCTGTGACGATATCATCCTTTCTCCAATTCGAGCTCGAAACGCCACTGAAAGCCATTTCACTTTCTCTTTTGGAAGTGTAGGACGTGGAAGATTCCTTAGACAAGGCCATGCCCGACTGTCCTGCATTCATCTGCATTCCAGCTTCAGTGTTCACGAGGCCCATGCTCATGCCATGGCACTTGCTTGTCATAGTAGGGCACAAGAATCTGGCAACCTTTGGTCACGACCTTGTCACGGAAATCACCAGCATGTCATCATGGGGACCTCCGCCCCTCAGGATGATACACCCTCATTGCCGCTGATCATTACGTCAGTCAATGTCGACAGTCCTTGGTGCGACAAAGCTCGAGAGGCCAACATTCGACCAAACACGTGGGTCTAAGCACAATCCCTCAAGTGGAATGTTCTGTGGATTGTTCAAGGAGTTTCTCTAGAATTACCCAAGCCACGTTTGCTGGAACAACATGGAACAACCGCAAATTCACTACTGAGAGGGATATCATGGTGGCCCCTCCGGGCATCCTGGCTGACACTGCGCTCGATGTATCGCTGGCCAGCCCACGTAAAGGGCCCCCCAAAGGTCACAGGCACTCGTTGACCGTACACGGCGCCACCTGTGGCCACGCAAAACCTTCGAATGCGTGCTTCTTTTTCTCAACAAAAGCTTCACCACAATCGTTCCATCCTGTTCTACTGCTGCACTAAATCAAATTGAAGGGGAATTTCGAGGAAGCACGCAACCCCTATAGCAACCCAGGCCTTGAGAGAGCTCGTGCACAGCCTTCAAGGTTGTGCAAAAGCTATGTTGCAACAGTGCAGAGCCATAAATTACATGGACCAAATCAAGTCATGCGAAATTTGCACAGAGCGCACGCCCACAAGAACATGAATTTACCAACAGGCCTGGACCCCTGCCAGTTGTGTGGGATCTCGAATCGCCTCAAGCTGTATCTACCGACCCTTGTTAGGGGGTGCAAAAATGCTAATATAGGTAGCAAAAAATCCAGAGACATTTTTTTTGATGAAACTCAACACTGAAGCTACGGTCTTGTCCGCGGTTGCATTGCCAGCTGTGCGAAGCATAGCAATAACATTACTGAATCCACGTGTATTCAATACAACTTGCAGAGCTCTTAATTCACTGAGCTCAAAACCATTCCTTCAGGACATGTTGCCGGTGACTTCTCCCAAGCCACTTTCTCCTGCGCTTCATAGACGGACAACTGTGAGGTCATCAAATCCTTCGAATACCTTTCTTCATCGTGGAGGTCCATCCTGTCCACTGAAGGGTAATGCCAAGGGCCCTCCACGCCTGGGCGGAAAGTGTAAAACCAAATGTCCAGGGCCGGGGCATACTGTATCTAGAGACATATGGCATATTATTTTTTTGGATGATGTTTTTTCGTGGTGGGTCCTGCCCCCCAGGTGGCAAGCCAAATGCGCAGCGCCCTGCTGAGGCATCGACCAAGATCTGAATGCAGCCTCCTGCAAGTTGCCAACAGATTGGTATTAAACTAAGTTCATCTCAGTACCTGTCTCAGCTCAGCCAGTCCTGTGCCCTTCGAAATTTGGGCTCAATGTGAGTCATCCTGATTCAACAAAGGCAAATGACTTCAGGATCTTTAGGGTTGATGAGATGCGCAGGCGTAGCAATTGTGTACTCTATGGCTCAGTGACGTACCAGTGTGAACTGCTTGGGTCACCACAGTCTTCGCCAAATCCTGCAGCGACAATCGGCATCAAGAGTTGTGAAGCATGTCAGCATGTCCTCAAGTTTTCATCTGAAGTGACCAAGATTTGCCAATGATAATGAGCTTGACACGGGTATTGGTGCAAAAGTCTTGTCGTGCTGTCGCCTGCGCAAGGCTTTAACAGCTTGAGTTGATCACATCTGAATCACCAATCAGTCTAGCTTTGAGAAATTTTGACTGCATGGCTCCAGATGCGAATGTAGTGGAGGTTTGGAATCCTTCGCATGCTTTTCCTCCTGCTCCAAAATCCCAGGCCCTTTTCAATCGTAATATATATATAAATGCACTATATACATGTTATATTATATACTATATATATATATATGTTATGGTAGTATCTTTTCTCAAAGGATTCAATCGGAAAGAGAGCACAGAGTCGGCGTACTGCAGCAGTTGTCATGCGCAGCCATGTGCTGTGCAGTAGTCGTGCTTGTGAGAATAGATCCTTCAGCAAGTACTGTCCAGTAAAACATCAATTCAACCACCTATATATTGATCTGGAAGTATGAACAATATTTCTCAATGACGCATGTTGGGCGTCTATTGAAGTCGGTGATTGTGCACAGCAACTATGTAAACATGTATGTTTCTTTAACATCGCGAATTGAAACGAGGCACATGGAATCATATCATTCTATCCTTTTCCCATGTCAGAAGCCAATCTGCCTGACCTCCACACTGGGTGGCAGAAGCAATACTAGCAACTGGGCGCAATCAAAGGGGATCGAAGGATCCGCATTGTCCAACTCCGAAGCCTTCCAAGATTCCAAGGTGATGCAAGCGGCAGTTTTGACTCATTGGAAACGGTGTCACTTTGTCTGCTCCTCATCGCACAAACGACTACCATCTTGCAACCGGTCAGTGTGTGCCTTGGGCAAAAAACGCCGCGCAATTGAATTTCCTTATAGAATGCTCTATATATATATATATATCATTTTTCACACCTCAACAGCATCTACTGTAGTCGGAACTATCAAACATTTGTCAAATCTTCTTAGGCGGTGGACCCACAAATAGGACAGCGCTAGGCCTTTTTTGGCATTGGCAGACCTCTAGCAAAATCGTTGCGCGGCGCAATTCTTGCAATTCAATCTACGATATCTTCAGTCTGCCAAGCTGCCTTGGCTCCACATCAACCCAGTGTTGGTAATGTGTCAGTGCCTTGGCTTGCAGCTTGCATACAGAAAGAGCTGTCGAGTTTTGTTATGAATGGAATGCCAAGGTGCAGCAGTGCGATTGCCCAAGTCATCGAAGACCTGAATTCTGCATGATCGTGACCCCACTGGAAAGTATCTGAATCTTCTTACTTTGCCTGGGCCACATTCTGGTGTGCAGCTGCAGATGCAGGATCCAAACCTGAATCAGCTTAACAAGTGTCATAACAAGAATATAACAAGTGTCCATGGTCTGTGCACATGTGCAATAATCCAACATGCTCATTGGCAATCAGTTCTCTTCAACTTGGTGCCAGCCATCGGCATAGTTTTCACTTTTGGCTTTCAGCTTCAATCGCTAGACATGGAAAATCAACTAACATCAGGATGTTTGCCTATTGGTGCAAATGCAGGTCAAGAGTTGTCCAAACCTTTGGAAAAGCGATGTTGGTTTCGCAGATGACTTCGAAGGTGTTATGAGCAAAAGAATGTTCATTCGTTTGGATGGCAGGGATGGGAGTTGCTGAGCTGTAGTGGCATTTCCTTTCCAATGGGAGTTCTCAATGAGTTGCTTGTCTCGACAAGTCTCATCATACATGCCCATCATATTCATGATAGTTGCCACCTCATCTTGGAAGAAAGCTGCAATGAGGCAAACTCCATCCTCTGAGGCCCTAATCACTGATCCCATAATCTGAAACCAGGAGCCTCCTCTCGTCACTTCTGGATGTAAAGCGATGGTAAGTCCTGCTCTTGGTAAGGGGTCCACCTGCAGATCGTGTACCTGCAAGTGAACTTCAATTTCGGGATGAAACTCTGCAAACCACCTTTTCGCGACGGCCCATTCGTAGTAGTAGCGGTCCGATGTGTCAGCTGCAAAAATCCTGGCACCCTTGATACCTGGCAAGGGCAGGCAGTGTTCTGCAAGAAAGTTCCCTAACATTGCATATTCCTGGAAGCGGCCACAAAAGGGGACGTTCACAACCAAAAAGCCATCAGCATCAGGTTTCAACTGACCCAAGGAGGATTTCAAGCAATCCAATGCTGCCAAGAAGGGCCCACGGATGGTCGGTGTCTGGGCTGGTGTGCGTTGAACCTCTGTGAGTTCCACCACTTGCTTCAATTGCCATGCGCCACCCACGGTTTGTAGCTCCACCAAATGACCAGGCGCCACGCCATGTGGCACCTCAAAATGTAGTCTGGTGCCATCAGGCAATTGTGGTTGCACCGTTTGGCCGGCCACAGCACCAGGAGGCACTAGAAATGCAAAGCGTGATGGTTTGCGGATGATTCGCCATCGGCCATCTGGGCGCTGGAAGGCTAATGCCATGTCACCAGCGGTCAACTCACGAGGCAGTTCCTTACAAAGCTGGCTGCCATCACGCAAAGGAATGTTCAAAATGCAACCCTCCTGGCTTCCCATTGGCACAGCAAAGGTCATGCGCTTGGGGGGCTGTGGTAGTTCGCAGCACTCTGCCCAGGTTCCAGGTATAGGCACTGGAAGAGATTCATCACAGTCAGCGCTTCCCAGAACGACCTGAGGCACTTCGATCTTGCATAGCTTTGTTTGGATGTGCGGCTTTGCATCCGCCATGTGGCCCGCGTGAAAGGATCTACTGGAATAATCTCTGTCGTGTTGAACAAGACAAGGAACCGTGTTACACGTCATGGTTTGTAAGGCTACTGTATCTTTTTTGATCTTTGCCGGGCCCCCTTCACTACCTAAAACTTATAGAATATTGTTTGAAGCTTGCTGTGCTTTGTCCTTTATACGCATGCTATCCTGGTCATCTCAACGAGCTGAGCCACGGGTAATGTAACATCTATGCAAAGACTTGAAGAGTGACATCTCCAAATAGGACAGGTTGGCACAGTTGGACCTAAGGAAGGTGCGAAGACACTCTAGGTATGCCCGCGTGGCAGTCTTTGGCCGCGCTAATAGATTCAACCTACATCATCATCAAGATATCTGTGCAAAAAACACATGCTATCATGGGATGTCTACATCAAAAGCACAAGCACGAAAAACTGCTGGCATTTCCGATCTTGGAAGACTCTGTAGGTTAAAATCAACTCTCCAACTATGCAATGTGGAACCAGGTGAGGGCGGATGCAATTCCCGATGGCTTTTAGCTACGTGTCATTGGGATTCACTGATTAAGACTTCTGCGTGTTCCCCAAGTAGAAGAAGCCAGCGGCCCTTGCAGTCCGATGGCAACAAGCTGTGGAAGTTTCAAGTTTCTGGCATTCGATGGCATGATTGCACAGCTAGAGGGATACTGAGGGGCTCACGACGGGTGCAATGCCACGGATGCGGCAAGCAGCTCCTTGAACTCAGACGATTCATGATTCATGTGTGTTGGGGTCTTGCCAATCCAAAACCTCCAGAAACCTTCCTAGAAACAAATTTCGACAAGGTACTGTAAGTTTTTCATTTTGAGGGTTTGCAGGGATTGCAAGGATGATCCCGTGTAGTATGGAAAGCATGTCTTCAACATCATGAAGTCACGAAGTCCTTGGCTCGGAGAAGGACTTTGGGCTCGAAGCCATTTCGGCCAGCATGGTACATCCGCACTCCTTCCAATGCCCGAGTGAAAGTATTGAACTTTAAACTTGGATATGACTTGGTTGACACCAGGCAAAGGTCGGGCATCACAGAAATGCAACCATCTATTATCCTTCTGTTCCATGTGTTCAGGGAAAAACACTTCCGACATCAGCAGATCTACACCGTAGATGCCAGGATATACCAGGATGGTCAATCCCAACTTGCCAACTTCATGGAAGTTGGCATTTTCATACGTCCATCACACTATGCAACGGGCTCCTTCTTTCACATATTTCTGAGCTTTCCATCTCTTGGAGCGATCTGAGTTGTCATCACCTGGCTGAAGCTTCCCAAGTCCAAGCAGGCAGAGCTAGGCAAAGCTGAAGAGGACATGTTCCAGGAATGCAATTTCCTTGTGTTTCAGAACCCCGTCCTTTCATGGACAAAGATAGTTGAAGCTGGACTTCGTGGAACTGCCTCACCGTTTGAAAGATTAATCTTCAGCTTAAGCAGCTCAACTTCAAGACAACATAAGACAACTAGGGAGCCAAACTGACCTGGCTCGGAGGCTAGGCAGCTGTGGGGGTGTTGCTTTTTTCATTGCTGCAAGTTGGGCCGAAATGGTGGCAAGATCAGATTTGCTCAAAGGCATCAAAATAAACATGGTAATGGATCTATAACAATATTGCAAATCATATAAAGACAGTACTGTATGTGTACTGTATACTCTAGTGACTCTGGCGCAATAGGAACAATCATGCAGGCAACAAAACGTAGCAAGGATGCTCACCCAATCTTGCAGCTAACCTGTTATTTGCATTGTTTGGCTTCTAGACTTGTGTCTTGCGAAGGATATGGAAATGCAAAAGATGGGCAACTGGAGCTTCATATTTTACTCTGCGAGATTTCCCCGAACTGGGCTGATGCTTGATTCATCTTTCTTCACCATCTTGGTTGCTTTCATTGATTGAAAACCAAGATAAAAATACCTTTAAGATTCTTTAAGCTATTCTTTGTGCAAACAGAAAGGCATTGGGTTCGAGGTTTTATGGACCTATTCCCATCCAAAAAAAATCTCCGCACCGTGGATTTTGTCGCGACAAACTTGCTCTGCAAGTTTGGTCAAGTTCCGTCCCTTGTTGGACTTCTGTGGATCTGCAGTCAGGAAACGCATTGCGCACTGGCTTTGTACCAGCCGCAGTAAAAGCAGTGCAGGAGGTAGTCCGGAACACCTACAGGCCTACGTGACCAAACACAGACGACCATGCGTGAGCATTGTGAGTCTGGAGTACAACTTGGAAAAATATCCAGGTTGATCAAGAATGATTGAATGGATTTCTGGTTTCATGTCATCCATTGAATTGCTTAGACCTTTGGCTTGCCGAAGTGTTGGCCCTCTGTGTTGAGTGAGAATGGAAATTGAGGCAACAAGCGACATGACACAAAGATGCAGGCTTTGCATGTAACTTTGGCCATGCCACCAGGCCAGTGAAGTGAATTCAACACAAAGCTTATGATTTGGTCGGTACAATGTTTTTGGAAATCAACATTGAGAGCGAGTCAAAGCACATCCGTCAGTGTTTCACTGTCAGACTGTGCTGCCTTTCATGCACAAGCAATTCTGTGAAACGAAGACATGCAAAAAAAACATCTTGAGAAATTTGAGAAAGTGCTTTCACAATACTATGTGTCACAGTTTTGTTTCGCTGTTACTGACTCGCTCCCAGAACTGGATCCGTCTCCTATGTGTGAGCCTACGTGACATTCATCTGAGTGCCCTGCAACTTTGAAATCTTCGCACCAAAAAAACAGCTCACCAACACATTGAAGTCTAGTGTCCATGAAATTTGAGGTTGAGGAGTTGAGGATTCAAAATGCGAATGTCCTTCCTTCCAATGTTTTTTCACCAAAAAGGTGCAGGTCAACTACCCTTCAGTATTTGAAGTTGCCAGGGAGCCACCGCAGGACGCTCTGGTCTACCTGGCATGGTGAGCTGCAGCTCTGAAGCCTGCTCTTCCACGAGAGAAATCTGGAAAATCCATCAAATCCCTGGACATACTGACAAACCATTGAATCATATTGGATCCACCAACCTGTCAACATCCCATAACATCCCTTTCTAAGTGCAAGTAGGGTGCAAGCGGAGGGTTTCCACTGGAGTCTTTTCCTTGGAAGCCTTTGCTTGGGCATCCACCTGCCAAGACTAAAGCTGTAGGGGATTTGTGCTCCAAACATGGCCGGGGAAGACATGCATGTTTCACAATGTATCAACATGTTGTCTCCGTGTCTTTTGAAAAAGTTCTCCCCAACATGTCATCGTGTCAAATCTTTTTCCACCCAAAACTGCCACCTCTGACTGTCCGGATGCTAACGTCATTGATTGCTTTGGAGCAGAAACTGGTTCCTACGCTTCAGCGCAAAAGGTGAAGAAGGACATTTCTCCATGCCGTTCATGATTCGTGATTCATTATCATTCATGCATGTCCTGCAGATTTTGCCAAGACCGATTCGTGGGAACTGTGGATGCTCCAGATGACCTAGGCTCAGCTGACACCCCAACGAAACAAATGAAGCTTGCAGCTTGCACAAACAATGCTTCTGTGGCATCTGGTCAGTCCTAACCAAAAACATTCCAAGGAATTCACCCAATTGGACGGGGGCTGCGATTGAATCTTACCGACACAGTGGGTCCTGCACCTCCGGGATATCCTGCAGCGCATGGCGGATCAAACTGTTGAAGAGCTTTGTCGCTACATTCAGTTGTAGCATGTCAACAGTCTCCATAAAGCGCCGGTCATGCACTATCTTGCATTCTCTACCATCATCAACTCTCATCTCCCTACAAATCCTACAGCTTTGTGTCCAGTGGATACAGTCCATGCTTCTCAGTGCCTGAAAACGGAGCGCTTTGCTTACCCGGCTTACTTCCCGACAACTCACAGCTCCTGTCCTGCTCTTCTTGCTCCCAGGCCATTTGCTTGCCATGCCGAGTTGCTCGGAATTGGCGAGACCGACCTGGTTTGTGGCCTGACTTGCGTAAACCCAGGCATCATGTGGCAAGGGCTTGAGTTCGGCGAAGTGGAGCGAGCCTTAGCAAAGCCAAGAAGCCCAACTTGGCAGAACATCGAGCATGAAACCCCAGCCAAAAACACAAGCTTGTGACTTCCCCTGAGCCATGCAGACTAGGAACTTGTCCAGGGAGTTGTCCCATAGAGGTGGTATGGACCACAAGGCGTTGAAAAGGTTTACCCATCCTTCCTGCTCCAGGGGTGCCTGCAACCACCGAAGTCAATGGCCTGGGTGCCAAGGGTGGCGTGATAGCCTGACGATCAAACGGAGCTGGAGCTGTCCTCGCCACTGGCTCTGCACTGAATGCAGGCACTGGTTGCACCACATGTCCCAATGGCACCGGTTGCACGGGCACCGGTACCGGTGACTCCTCACGTACAATCCCCGCCCGAGTGGGGCTGCGAGATGCTCGGCCATCAGCGTTCAACATGGAAATCAAGTCCTCAGAGAACTGCGGTGCCAGGGAAGCTGCGTAGCTACCATGTCTCTCTGGATTCTCACACGTCTTATCTTGTCGCCGCTAGTCCAACCTATTTCACTACAAATCAATTCTGAGATGCACAGCGGTACGAAAGTAACGCAATGCGGATGGCTTTAGATCATTGGCTCCCAATATGCAAAATGATTTATAAAAACAATACTACTAGAATCCGCCGACCCGGGTCGGCGTGCACAGCTTCTTTTCTTATGTAGCATCCAAAATTTTGTCACAAGGTGCCCATCCAAAATCCCCAGTCCAAAATCCAAAATCCAAGATCCCCAAAATCCAAAATCCCCAAAATCCAAAATCCCCAAAATCCAAANGCCAGCCTGTTTTAAATATACTAGATACTGCAAATGACTGTAGAGCCATTGAGTCAAACTAAATCTGGGATCCTCCATCATGTCACGGACATTTCTGTTCAAACATTGACTGCAAGAAAATCCTCAGGCCGGGACGTCTCGCAAGTTGTGGATCTGACAAGTGATGCCCGATGCCAAGGAGGACAATGATCCAGGTTCCCCTTTGTCTTGTGCTTCTTTCAAACATCCACGAAATTCAGAACGGATCGTCTCCATCATGTTGGATTGCAAATCTTCCAGCCTTGGTGAAGCGATGAGGAAACCTAATTGCATTCACATAGTTTCACATAAAATATCACACTGCATGCATTTTTATAAGACATCTAATTACATCTGATCATTATTTCATCTAGCTACACTTGTTCCAAGTCGAAAACTTGTAGGCTCCAAACACTCTTTGAAATCTTTGGAAAATCTTTGCAACCTGCTTTTTTACATTGAACCTGTATTAAAAACAGCTAAAAGCATCAAAAATCTCATGAAAACATGATCTTTCCGCATCTTTCCAGCCATGCGGCAATTCGGTGGCTCGTTTCGGGATGTCATGACCGTTGCCCCGTGGATGCGTCAGCAGCAACCGCCGCAGCTCAGCCATCTCCTCTGCGAAGGCTCGAAGGCTGCCTGAACCTCAAATCACATCCAATCCAAAAAGGTGTCCAAGAATAATGAACATAATATAAACATATTGTAACATATTATATTAGTTGCATGCTATATACAATATAAAAATATGCACATGGATTTTTCACGAATTTGCTTTCCCACTCTGTCCTAGTTGTCACAAGTTCCGCACCCTGTTGAAATTGAATTCGTTGCTTTGTTTTCGTCACTCATGTTTACTCACTCGGTGAAGGCAAGATGCTGAGCCGCACCGCACTGGCATTGGCTTGGCGAGGATTCTCATCGCCACCATCCCTGGACTGTGTGCCATGCTGTTGGTGGCTCAGTGAGAGAAACATGGGGAAACAGAAAACATGGTACTTGGCAAAAAGTCTCATAGACAACCAGCCCAGGTCAGCTCACACCCACCTGCCATCCACAGGAGACGAACTCATGCTGGAACCTGACTCCATACCTCAATTCACACATGCTGTGCTTCCACTACCCACCATGTACCAAGCCTTCTCCAACACACTGAGCTTGCGACAAATCAAACGACCCGAACTTCCGGCATCCGAATTTGCAGCAGCCTTGCGCATTGAGTTGCGCAAGCATGACTGTACGCAACTTGAACAGAGGCGGCCAAAATCTAAATAGAGCCAACACTATGAAGGAGTCTCTTGCTCACAAAGCCAGCCCGACCAATTCCAAAAAAGGTAGGCAAAAACATGATATTTCCAAGTGCCTTCAGCGGTTCAAAGTGCTTGCTGGACAGCTGCTTTAGCTTGAGGCTTCCTCCAGGTGAACTGTCACTCAGCGACGACCTGAGGCGAAAAGCAGGAAAAAAAACAGACAGGAAACTTGCAATCGTTCATCGTCATTAGTTGCAACCGGTTGGATGGTCTTGATTCACGGAGGACAATCATGAAATCATCTTGATCGCAAACCGGCTCCACCAGCTGGGTTCCACGGCTTCTTGCTCAGCAGCACAGGCAGATTGCGATCCGAAGAACCTCGGGCCTCAAATGACCAGCAAGCATCACATATTTGGTAACGGAAGGTAGTTGGTGTGATTGATATTCATAAGCCATTTGTACATATTTTTACATCAGACAGAAACCTCCAGCCCATCCCAGAAACTCTCAAGTCTTTGCACCTGTGTCTGGGAGGATGCCCGGGAAATGCGGCGACGGACCGTCGGGCTCGTTGGGCCTGCCGGGCCGCTTCCTAATATCTCCACAGCACATCAAACTGGCATGGTTCAAAATAATGAGTATAATGAGGATGATGGATGCCTCCAACTTTGGCCGACGAGCTCTCTGATGCAGATTCTCCACTTAACTTGGTCATGCAAGCCTGTCAAAGTGCCCAAGGCGTTTCTTTTAAATTCTTTTAATGGATTGCATCCATGTTGGAAGGAAATTGAAGGAAACGAAGCAAAACTTAAAACACAACATGACTTGCAGCGGGGGGTTGGGGCCATTCGCAAGAGCAACTTTCCTGCCTTGCACAGTTCGGGCATGCTGCAGTTGGAAGCAGCCTTCTGCAACTGACGCAACATGTTGGGAGAGAGGTTTGCCGTTGCCTCCTTGGCCTCGGATGGTCGCCATGAGATTTGCTGTGGAAGTGTGATTTAGCGCTATGGTCTGGTTCGTTCATTTGATTTGGGTCATTGAGTTTTCTAACACTGCCAGAAAAAGCTAATAGATCGCAGTAATAGCAATACTGTTTTATATGAATATACCATGGTGGTCTTGACCAGGTGTGCTAAGCGGCTCCTTGAAATAAATCACATGGCCACATAGGCCTTTGCATGCCCTTTCATATTGCAAAGCACACCTCTCTTTGCTTTAGATACAAAGTCTCACCCAAGGTCAGCACGCTATCTGTGTAGGCGTAGACCAGAAGTTGACGCAGAATGCACACAGACAAAGCATGAGGAACCTTGCAGTGCAATTGCCTTTGACACGTTTACTACTAGAAGCGCTCTCCCTAATCAAGTCAAACATGCGGCACTCTTAGCTGTTGACAATGATTGGAGACTTCCCAATAGCTTTGTGATCCTCAGGACAACGCGCCTCGCCTACTTCTGAAGATGGCACAGAAAGGTCTAAAGTCTATGATTTAGATATAAATACATATGTCATATGTACATACATACAGATATACAGTACTTACATCTGCTCGCCCAAGTTTCTGAGATCAATCGGCGGAAGAAGGGGAGCCTTAGCCGCAATGGCTCCAAACGAAGCACATGAAAATGCGGAACATTCCAAAGTCTAAAAATCTTACCTTGAGCAATTTGCTGCAAAACCTGTGCCAAAACAAAGGTCAAATTAAGGAGACCACCGTGACAATACAAGGCTGTGGGCATGGACCAAAGTGGATTCTTGGCCTGTTGGCAACTGAGGTGAAGCAGCAATTGCTGTCCGCTGTTGAACTGTTGTGTTTTTTTTAATTTTTCTTTCTTTGTCAGTCAGTAATCTGGCAATACCCTTTTCATTGTGAAGAGAAGTCTTACTCTCACGCGTCCATGTCAACTCGTTCAATCTTATTTCATCTCCATGATGATCCCGTCCACCTTCTCCAGGCTCCATGACTGCAAGGAGAATGTCGGCACTGGATACGTCGGTGATCAATGTTTTCCTTGGATCCATGGATCAATCAAAATCTGGTCACTGCATGGTAAGGCTAACTTTTTGTTGGCTTGGAGGTTGAGGATTTGAAGTGTTCTCGGGACCAAAAATCTGTGCAACCAGGATACAAATAAGATCCCAGACTTGGAATGGGGCTGTTATCCACCTGCCAATCGGTGAACTTTTTGCCTTTATAATTTCCGACAAGTTTTTGAAAACCAAAAAGAAACAGCAAGCCTCGAAGATGCCAGTCATGCTGGTGCGTGGTGTTGGTGACTGCTTGTCCTGGAAACAGGTTGTTAGGTCGTTATGTCACCATGCGGCCAGTTCTAAGGATGCCACCCTGCCTGTGACTGTCGAATCTCCACAGGGAAAAGATGCCCAGAACTGTTCGCCGATTGGACGGACTCGGCCACTGATGGCCTGGAGCTTCAAGGGCTAAGGTGGCTAGACACTTCAGATATGTTTCTAATTAGAATTACCTCTTAGTAAGCTTTCTGGAGATCTTCACTACGCTTTGCGACTTGCTATTTGGCTTGTGAAACTTATGACTCTTGGGCATCAGCATCAGTGTCTCGCACCTGCGTTTCAGGTCCACGGTAGTGTTCGGTGCCTGCGTGATAGCTGTTCCAAGACTTGCGCCTCACGGACTCAGCGAAATCCGGAAGCTCTTCGCAGGGATCTGTGACTTTATACATTTTTTCAGAGTTTCCAGCCATTCAGCGTTTTGACATGTTTTAACAATTCCTAAGTGTAGCCTGGTGGAGGAGCTTGTTGAATGGGTGCTTTTGGTGGACTTCGCAGCAACCATCTCAGCAAAGGGCTTGTCCTGCACACAGAAAATGGTGTGATGACGTGCGCTGGCGGTATGATGAGCGCAATCAACCAAATCCATGGAAGATCATCAGATTTTGGAAGTTAGGGACCAGTGTTCTAGCCCCTTGACATATGTGGTCTGGGCTGTGATCTACTGAAGTCAACTTACAAATACGATGATCCTCCAAACATCGCAGCAATCTGACCTGATGGATGCAGCTTCGTCTGCCAACACCTTCATGTGCGTGAAACTGCTCTGGTGCCATGGATTTTGGAAGGGATGCGCGGCCTCAGGCAATGAACATCTAAATGGCAAGGGCCCCCTGGACCCCCATGGCCGCAGTGAAACCAGGAACTCTGAAACGCTTCGTTTCGACATTTCTAAGGCTTCCTGCCAAAGTGGAGCGTGTTGAGTCAAAACCTTCCCCAGTTTCGCAGGCATCCTGGGCCAAAACCGGTGAAAGGGCATGATATGAACTTGCCATGATATGATTATTTCTTGGCATGATATGCATTTGTTAGCAAAAGGTGGCCTCCCAAAAAAAGTTCCTACAAGTTCTTTAGATGACCAAGCGCTTTTCTACTCTTTGGAACTTTCCTTTGCTACATCATATTGCCACCATGATCTGCCATATGCTTGCTCTTCTATGTTTGCTGTGTAGCTATGTTAGCTGCAAGCCATTGCAAACCCAATCCCTGCCTGATAAAGGTCTCTGATCTCACTCAAACGTTGCCTCAGAAACTCTGAGATGCAAAAGGCTGCTTGTTTCAGTGGCTGTTGCTGCCACTGTTCATACGCTGCCCAGCTTACATTGGCTCTATGACCATGAATTCAGGACGAAGAGTCTAAGATCTCGACAGGAAGTCTTCCAAGGAGAAAATGGAGAGCAAATGTCCATGTCCTCGAATTGTCATATGCCTTAGAGCACATCCGTGAAGAAGCAATGTCATGACAGGGGCCGTACGGATGCGTTAGCGTCTTTCTTCACAAAGGATGGCACTCGTCCAATCCCATAGCATGAGCCAGGGGATGCTTGGCGCGTCCAAGCATCCAACGCCTGGGTGTTGAAAGAGTCTGGAATATATAATTGGCATCCTGAACGGCACCAGTCATGGTGCCACTGTGCCATTGACTTATGTAGGTTCCGAGATGTCAATCGGTGGTCCATCTGTTTTAGGGCTTCTGCTTGTCAGAGAGATCTTGAGAGGAGGTGGGTGCATTTGGATCACGCAAGCATTGCTGGACCTCATGGCAGCCAGCAAGCTTCAAACGCTTCAAATGTCTCAATATCCGAGGCAACACAGCACCACCGTATGCGGGCTTTTCTGCAGTCCCTGCAGTAAAAAGCCAAGTTCCTGACAGTGTTCACCGTTTGCTGGAAGCGAGAAAGTGGAGATGGCTTCCTTGGAAATGACAAAAGGAGTCAAGAATTCAAACAGCAGATACTGTAAGCGCTGATGTGCTGATGCAACCGTTGGCTGACTAGGAAAGCGACTCCAAACAGCAAATCACAATCTCGGGCGCATCCTCAGTGGCATGTTCTCAAGTATCTTCATTGAAACCTGAAACATTCCAACTCTGAAGGTAAACATATTCCAACTTTCAGCCAGCTGCATTTTGGAAGTCGAGCACATCTGTGAGGGTGTGAATCTCCTGCCAAATTGTGATCAAAATCACCATCCCAGGCTTCACCAAAACTTGTTCCAAGCACAAAAGTATGCTGGCCGTGTGCTTTTTGGGAAAACTGATTCGTCAGCCCATCCATTCAACTAAAGCAGGCTCCAGATGCAAGTCGGAGTTGCCAAAGACCTGTCAGAGTTGGAGTTTTCTCCCGAGAAACTTTCAAACGGTATGAAACAGTCAGGATTTTGAATCTGGTGAGTCAGGCTGCCACCTCCCTGGTGATCACATTCGCTTCTTCGACCAAGGGATGCACGTGATGCCTGGTCAGATGGTAGAGCTCCAGCTACTCAACAAGAAAGGAAAGGCTACACTGGCTACACTCCTCAAAATTCATGTAGGAAGATAAGTTGCCCTCTGGGCTGGTGCTTCTTGCTATCTATACGTATATTAATCTTACTTTAATATTACTCTTTGAACATCAACGCCCATCAGACCAACGCTCCATCTCCCATCTCAGGCCCTCACAAAGCACTGAGAAAGCTTCGCACTGTGCCATCAGAGGCGCGATTGCTGAGGTTGCTGATGAAAGGGAAGGCACTAACCTAAGCAGCAACTCATTCAGTTGCCCAGCTGCCACACAGGTCACACCCGGTCACGCAGTTTAAAACGGTCTGAAACCACCAAAGCATCGAGACAATTCATTGCTACTCAGGATGCCACCCGGTCTCCGGAGTCCTGGACTTGAATAAGCATTAGAATGTCGCATGTTGTATGGACCGCACCGTATGTTAAGAAAAACGCACCCAAATCTGCCAAGAGGTTCCCCCCAAAATACGCCTCCAGTTGCTTGCCCTCCACACAAACTGCTTCTTCAAAAGCAGATGCCACATCTAGCTTTGGAACCTCAAAAAACGTTCCACCAGAGCAATCTCCAGTGAAATCCACATCATAAATTCCGAGGCAATTTGAAAAAAACACCGAGCCATAGACCGTACTGCGGGCCACTTGCAAGTACTTGGTGGCAGAAAATTTCATCACCATTCCCCCCCAAAAAAAAACGATTGAAAATATGAAGTTACCACAATTTACCAACAAGAAAAACCAAGCAATTTACCAAAAGTGTCTCAACATCCAAGGTCTGAACCTCTGATGATCCAGCTTGCTTCACCCTCTCTGGGGTTGGATCCTGGAAAACACCCGAAGAATCTGTATTCAGCCGTGTCTAAAATGATCCAAGATGCAGTTCTCAGTTCCAGCACTAGGAATTCGGACCACCAAACGGAAAGCATGAGAGTATCCCAGGATAAGACCTCCAATAAAGGAGACGATGCGGATTGAAATGCGCATTGAAGCTGCATTGTTTTTCAGTCTGCCATAAGCTTTTCCATCAGTCCGAAAAATTCAGGTCGCAACAATCTCCATGTTTCATTTGTTCTGGGTTGTCTTGCCTGCATTGCGACTGCAGAACTACAGTATGGACTGTTTCTGGCTTAAATGATGCAGCCGCACCACCCTAAAAGGTTCATTGCCCCTCGCTGCTTTATTTTGCAGCAGCTTAACCAGGAAAGGACCAACGCCCAAAGCGTTGAATGTAACAGCTAAGCCCAAAGCCGCAACATCTTGCCATTGAGCAGGACACGCACAGTGCTGCCACCCTCATCTTTCAATACCTGTGCCATTTGAAGCATGAGACATGCTTCAGGTCATCAATACTTTCCTCATGCCTCCACGGATACTTCTCCTTTCTCGCACTGCACCAAGCACATCTCCGACCTCGTTTGTTTTGTTAAGCGGTGCTCAGGGCTATGGCAGGTGCAAATTGCTTGTCATGCACATATCCAAACACTTCTCCACATCCTTTGTGAATCCACTTCTAAGGAAAAGGCGTGATGCCTACTCCCATCAGGATGATATCACAGCTTCCTTCAGAGCTTCCAATGTGCACCTTTTCTTGGTCCAGTGGAAAGTTGCAACCTCAGGGTTATGACAGGTGCAATCCGGGGAGCCCTTAGAGGAATCCCAAGGCTAAGGTTATGACAGCCTTGCAAGGCTGGGTCATCACACAGTTTCCTTAGATGTTGGCCAACAAAGCTACGGAGATCAGCCTCCAACTTCCAAATCCATAAGGGTCATAGATGACCCTAGCTATCCTAGCTGAGATATAGGGCCCTAGGCCCTAGCTGAGCTCTTATACTACAATTGAACGACCATTTTTGCGTGAGCATGTTTTATTGCATCTGGTGAAGTCCAAGGGTCGTGAGGAATGGATACATCGGCTCCTCCTCCTCTTCAGGTACACTCGCCTGAAGTCAACAACTCTTAGCTCGGCTTCTCAGTTTTCTCTCTTTGCGGTGCTTCATGTTTTACCTTCAATTAACTAATGGCTATGTAAGGCTATGTACACCTATGCGTCTTATAGGTTTTGGCATTCAACCATGTTTGATGCAGTATGTGAATATAGAAGCACGTGATAAAGCCTATGAAACTGCAAGTATGTGTTGGCTAAACAGAACCTACAGTCATATTTACTGATGAATGCATCATTCAGATAATCATGAATGGCTATGACTCGACCAACTAAACAAATTTTGTATGCGTTTTAAAGAGTGCTAAACGAGTACGAAGTGGGAAACAGCTTGTCGGACAGTTCGGTGGAAGCACAGGCTGCCTCTGACTTCATGGACTTCACCGCAGCAAAAGATGCCAAGGATCCCGTCCTTGGTAACACAGTGGGCCAACGACCCCGGTGGCGTTGGAGCCACCGATTTAAATGCTTCAATCTGATGATGGCTGCAATACTGTTAACAATACCGTTTATTCATACTCCAACTTCGGAGTTCTGATTTTTTTTTCAACCTGCGATGCCGCACCAGCAAGTGGCTACGTGCAAATAATATATGCAAACCTATGTACAAAGTTGCAGTTACGAGCCCGCCGTGGGGTTGTCATTTTGCAAGCCCCTCAGGTTTGGGTCACCAGTGGCCAGCAAATAGTCTTAGTCTTGCTGGATGATCCGTACCTCAGAAGGCGAAACTACCATGGAGAATACTCACATGACAATCTTGGGATGTAATCTCCAGAAACTTCCGCTATTGGATGTGTTATCTGCTAGTCTTTTTGGACGATCTTCAAACTTGTAGATGTCATGCCCTTCACTCCGAACGAGTCACATAAGCATCTTCCAGGGATGCCTGTGACACTCCCCAGTGACGGATGCCATGCTTCGCCTGCCACCATGTCGACAGCAAAAATGACTTTGTTGGTCACTGCTGCCAGCCTTTCCGCGGGCGATGCTGATGATGAGATGTCCCAGCGCTTCTTCGTCCTTCGAGAACTTGTACGTCTTCTGACCGTCCCTCGCAGCATGCGAGAAGTATACATTAGTGGTAGATACTTCAAAAGAATCGACGGATGAAACGGCACGCTTGCAACTGCAGTTGCTTCTTGTGAGTGTCAGGTTACTTTGACATTGTCGATGGATTGTTCTGGTTCTGGTGATAGGTGGCAGGGATTATACAACCCCCTGAAGGCAGTATATGTATATATATAAATATGGTACATAAGCTGTATATACTGCCAATTGGGCGGTTATATACTACCTATAGTACCACTCTTTACAAGAACCAGAAAAATCCCTTGACATTGTGGTGGATGTGCATGAAGCGCATGTCTTGGCTGTATTTACACCGGGCAACATGCACAAATATTCACAGATATGCCATGACTCAAAAATCCAACTCCATCCTTTCTATGCCCTTACCGTTCACAGGCCGAGCCCTTGAAACCTCTGCGACTTGACTGGCGTCTGATCTTCTGGATCGAGGAGGGAGGTGATGAAACTTTGTGCTTCGGTCTCCTGTGGCGAAAAAACGTGATCCTCCATGACTAAGTGATTGGAATACTTTTTGATACCGTAATTTGTCACCGATACGCCGATACATGTTATCTTTCGAGCACTTCAAACCGAAACAAATCAGCCCAAGGCGCGATTTGGTGGTTCCCGCATTTATGACACAGCATCGCACTCCAAATCGCATATGAAAGCCATGTAACGGGGTCAGTCCTTTGACTCTTCACTATCAACACCTGAGTCTGGAGCATCCTCAAAAGCAGTTTAAACAATATTCGACATGCTCTTCCACTAATATGTGCTATGTCACTGAATCAAATCCACCAAGTCGCTCAACATGTAGCCCTGACCCCAGTGGTGCTTCAAAGCTTGAACCTCACCCAGGGCCCAAAATCATGCAACACATAGTGCCAGCTGAAAACCCCAGTAGCCGATACCATGTGCCCCATGGTGTGGCGCAACTCACTGATCATGTTTCATTGACCAATGATTTGGAGACTTCAACCAAGTCACTGAACCCTCAGCTGCAACAATGCCATTTCGGAGGATGACCTTGTGAGATCCGATTTTCTTTATGGCTGAGCTTTGCAGGCTTCACCAAGTTCCCACTGAGGTGGTGGCAAGATAGCTGGCTAAATGCTCGGCTTCTTCAAGCCTCAAGTTGATAAATCTGAATGCCTGCCTATGCTCGCAGCTTTTCGATGGGTTCTTGCATGGTTCAATGCTTATGACTTACAGGATCTTACAGGTATGATTCATGACTTGTCACGAGCCCAAATCAATTTCCCAAGCGTGAAAGGACCGTCCTTTCAGACCACCATCGGTCTTAAGCAGCAATTGGACTCGGAGTTCACTGAGCCCTCAACATGTGGGTGGTCAACAGGCAGCAACCTCCCGCTTGCTTCACCTGGCTATATAATGGTCACACAGTCGGCTTATGGTCACAAAGCAGTCGTCAACACCAAAACATTGAAACTATATGAAACTATTCTGTACACAAAGAAATATTAAAATATCACCAAAGAAAAGCAAAGCTTTTTCAGGTGAGGGCTTGTTGCTGGCGCATTGGCCTCACAGTATGAAAAAATACTCGGGAACATTTAGCCCTTGCGCTCTAACGTGGCTCTGAATCCCTACCGCACTTCTCGAACCCAAGCAGTTTTTGCTTGGCGAGGTTTGCAATCCTAGCCCTCCAGCGCCATATCACCACACTGCGCAATTGTGACCAACTTGGCTCGACCCTCATACTCTTCCTGGCATTGCAAATTGATACATGTGCCACGCACAGAACCTCGCACTGATGGGAGAACAAATTTTGCCCTACTGCAAGGACACCTTTAGTTTCTTCAGTAGCAGGAGTTAGCAAACCATGGTACAAATGTCATTATCATTTTGATTCCTACTGATTCTGGATGAATTTGTCTCCAGGGTTTGGCTATTGAGGTTCGGTCTTGACAAGCTTGCTGTCCTCAATCTTGTTGAGCAGCTCCATTCCGGACAAAATCTCACCAAAGCAAACCCAACGGTTATCCATTGATGGAAACTCCTGATAAGGCAAAAAAGGCTGTGAACACTGAACAATGCTGAAAAATGGGATATGCAATGTAAAAGCATCAAACTTGCTTCATACATGGAGCCCTCACGAAGTCTCACTCTTGTTGATGTACTACTTATTGCCTCTTCTAATACCGTTTTCAATCATTGAATACCCACGAAACAGCTAAGAAATGATATGTTCCCGGTCCTTCAAGGTGATGAAGAACACGGAGCCCTGATAGTCCTGGCAGTGATTCTTATGATAGGGCACCCGACATTTAAGATCATTTAAGCATATTCTCAAACGTTGTTCCATGTTGTGCCTGTGTCTCATGCCGATCCATCGTCAGCATGCCTTTCTGCATGTGAGGAACCTTAAAGCCTTCAGCCTGCCAAGTGCGGAACGATTCAAACCCGTTGGAATCTTCACGGTAGGAAGCCTTCAAAAATGCAGCTTGAAAACGCCTTAAAGGTTCCTCCCTTCATGTCGCAGCCCTTCTCCCACTCAGGTTTGTAAAACCAAATCTTTGCGCCTTCACCTTTCCTGAAAAACTGACACGCAGAAATGGCCCGACCAAACAGATAAACAGAGAAACCCGTGGAAGAGCTGATGATCCAATCAAAATATATCAAAATCAGGCTTTGTAAGGCCAAGTTTTGTTCTGACAGGCAACTCGACCAGCTTTCCCATGATTTCAGCCACTTGCTTGAGCTCACCATTGCCTTAGCATGAGATTCAGGAACTTTTTGACTTGGAAGTTTCACCAAGCTTCTGTAAGGGAGCCTAGAGCTTGAATGTCAAAATCCGTGTCAGACCTTCAATTTCTATCAATTTCTTCCACTCACAAGCATGAATTTGAGGTTGAGACTGTCGATGTCAGTTGCCTCACGCTTTAGTCGGCTACTTGCATCATCGCAGCTCAGCCCCCAACCCATCACCCAGCGTGACCCCTGCCTGCCCTTCCTCTCGTGGGGTTCCAAACATATCTTCACCAAGACCCAGGTCGCCACCCCATCGAACCACCCAACCTTTCTTCACCTAAGCTGAACAGCTCAGTGATACGCCAAACTGCTGCATCAAATTCGAAACATCAATGGGTCCCACCTTGCCAACTTCACGAGGCTGCGCTTCAAAGTCCTGCCGAAATGTAGTCATTTCATTCATCTTGCAAGAAGTCTGGATGAAATTGCCACAGGTGCCTTGAAGAACTCGTAATATTCTTCTAGTTCTTCTGCCGAAAACCTTCCCATTTTGATCCATCAAAAGCTTGGCAAGCTTGGCTGATGACAATGTGGGGGTTTTATTTGAGTTCTAAGCAGCCGAGGCACTCTAAGAGTTCCAAATCTTTGCCGGCATTTCCTGCAGCAAGCTTCAGGTCAACAAGATCAAACGATGCTGTGATGCTGTCAATCCCAACTTCAGAGACGAGAACTTCGCCTGCGGAAAGGATGTGTTGGCCCATGATGTGGGAGAACTTTGATCCCCT
The DNA here is from genome assembly GCA_000507305.1 of Breviolum minutum Mf 1.05b.01. Lineage (NCBI taxonomy): Eukaryota > Dinophyceae > Suessiales > Symbiodiniaceae > Breviolum > Breviolum minutum. The sequence continues at coordinate 94,593 of DF240712.1, forward strand.
GAGCATAGGTCAAGGCTGAATGCCACCACGAAAAAAGCAATGTTCAGACTGGGAGTTCAAAATCTTAACAGTCAAACTCCCCCTGGATCACGAAGTGCAGCTGAGCTACTTGTAGCAAAAAGCTGCTTTCTGCGTGTTGCCTGGCGAAAGGACACATTGCCCATCAACATGTTTTGCCTAACTACCGGCCCTATCAATCTTTGTTGCCTTCTTCATCCACATACTCACCTCGGAGCAAGATTTGAGGCAATCAATAGGCACCTGCTGCTTAAACTGACCTTTGAAACAACATGGCATGGCAGCATGGAGGTCAAAGAGGAGCTCAACAAAGAAACCTTCCTCCATAGTCTATTGAGATCTATTGACTCTATTGCATCCCAGGTACCGTTGCAAAGGCCACGGAAGTTTTCAACCGTTTTGGGCAGCAAGTCTCCGAAGAGCCTAAAGGTTCACAAGTCGTGAACGATCAAGGCTAGCAATGAATCCTTCGGGCCATCAGAGCCGCTATCCGCTATCCCTTCATGAAGCTTTGAGCTGCACATTCTTTTTACCAGTGCGTGGGTGGTCGCCAGGCTCGCTCAAGGAAGTGAAATTCTCCGGAACTGCCGGCTAGCTATCCCACCGTATCAAAAGTGCAACTAGATGACTTGGGGTTGAACCCTGGCAGCCAGCCTCTGCCGTCAAAAAAGACCCCTTGCGAGACTGATTGTGTTGATCTACCGGTCTGGGTCAAAATTGTCGAAGTCTGGAAGCGAATCCTCTGTGGGCACTCCGCCAATTTCATCAATGATCTCACGCTGCCTCTCATCCAAAGGCATGTTCTCTTGGCGATGTTGCTCTCTTTCATTCTCCTCCCTTTCACGTTGCTCTCGCTCCAATTGTTGTTGCCGGATCTCCCTCTGGAAGCATTGCTCCCTTTCCCTCTGATTGTGAAGCTGGTTGCAAGGAGAGTTTTGGTAGCTGTTGTCCTCTTCAGGTGCTTCTGTGGTGGTTCGTCTCGGGGTTGTGGTACGTCGGGTAGTTTGCGGCGCCGCTGTTGTCTCGGGTTCCACCGGGATAGGGATCTCAGGCTTTGGGAAGTCATTGGGCATTGCTGGTTCCTCAGGTTCCGCTGCAGGTGCAGCAGGTTCAGCTGGTTTGGGGGCTTCGGCTTCTGCCTTTGCACATGGAAGGGGGCACTTGTCGGGCCGCTTGGCATGGATATCGGCCTGGAAGTCTTCATCTGTGGATGAGGCAGACAAGCCATGATACCAATTTGGATGCTCTCGGATACCATGGGTTTTGGCCCATGTGATATCCTTGTAACAAGATTCTCCTGGAAGAGCAGTATGGCAAGCTTTGTGGGAGAGTTTTGGACAAGGTGCAGCACAGCGATGGGGACTGTGTTTGTGAACAATCGCTTGAAAGTCTGTATCACTGGAGTGAGAGCTAAGTCCCGGATACCATTTGGGATGCTGCTTGATACCGGTGTGCTTCGCCCACATGATGTCGCTGTAGCAGGCCTCTCCAGGCTTAGCATCGTGGCATGCGCCTAGGGCTGTAGCCTTCTTCTGGAGGGCATGCAGGGCACATTCTCCAGAGTCGCACTCATCATCTGGGAGAAGATCTGCCGTTGCAGTGGCTACGGCAAGCACTGGACAAATGAAGCTTCGAAGCATCGCTTTTGTCAAAGAGCTTTGAATACGTGGGCCTTAAAACTGTGTATTGAAAGGTCCTCTAGCCAAATGAGCAGCAGGTGTCGTGAATTGCAAAACAGCGATGCTTCTGATAAGTTCCCATATTGGGGGGATGTCACCGAATCAGCACATGTGATGAGTTTCAGTCGAAACAAGCCAAGCACATCAACACATGTCAGCTTGCTCAGTGCTAGCTGCTAGCTGCTGCCAGGAAGCCCAAATTCCATCCTCCCGGCAGATTTGCCTCACAGAAAATTACAAAGAATCGCCCGTCTTTGCAGTTCAGAGTTCAAACTGATTTGCAGAACGCAGGAAGTTCATAACAGGAACTTGGCATCGTGTTGCGCCTTCAAGTTCGATGTCCATAAAAACCTTGTGTGTGACCTTTGGCTTCTCTCTATCCTCCACCTGGCCATACTACCAACATCACGATCCCACAAAATGGCAGACTGAAACATTACTAGCTAGATGCCAAGTTCACAGCTCAGGCTCCCCTGGGCAAAAAACAGGTCAACATGCCCCACCAGCAAAGCATCCCAGGTCTGTGGTTCTATTCTCTCCTGAAGGGCTTCAAACATTTTCTGTCAAACATCGATACGCATCCGCACCGACTGCACTGCTCTGCGCTCCTCCTCGGTTTTTCGCCGAAGAATTGGATCATGACGCTGCCTCGGAGCTATCGGTCATTGGATGTGAGAGGGACGTGAAATCAAAATCAGGCCTTCTCATTCGCGGCCGGGAAAGGGTGAGAATAATGACCTGAAAAACGCGAGCCCTGCCACTCACACAAAAAGAGTCCATGTATCAATATGTATCAGGCATATGCCCCAAAACACACCGCGCCTTTACTCCCACCATCTCATCCAAGATCCAGAAAGATTCTTCCCTGGCGCGTAACATCTAGACCGAACCTTGAAGATCTGAATGCAATGACGCCACCCATGGCCACAAACAGTTCAAAAATGGCTCAGCCAGGGACTGCACGAATCACTTTGTTCTATTCTGACAAGAAAAAGTTTACTGTTGGAAAAAGTTTTACTTTCCCAGGGAAAGCCTATACTTGCGCAGGCAGGCTTTCTTTCACAAAATTTTCACAAAGACATAATACATGTCTCTCTCAGAAGGACATATATCATAGATGTTATATACATGTTACAATGCTATATAATGTTATATACAAAAGACGGCCCCCCTGAAGAAGAACCTGGCCTAGTTGCAGCAAAAACATGTTGTGTTTTCATTAGAATTTCACCTATAGCCTATACTCTCTAATCAGGAGGATTAGAGAGACATCCCCAGCCAAAGAAGCCACCAAATCGCCCCAATCTCCCAAAAACATAGCAACCCCACTGAAACCGAACTTTACGGTGAACCTTCGGATGGTGTTGAGGATCTGCCCATCGATGATGAGATTCTCCTGCATTTTGCCATCCTCTCCTTTCTCGCGATAGCCCAGCTCTAAGCTTGGGCCTCGCATTGGATCTTCGGATTCCTCACCAATTCGGTAGACCACATCCTTTGCTTCGACTGAATCATCCACTGGAATAATCACCTTACAAAAGGCCGACATTTTTTTCTTGAAATGGAGAAATGATGAGAAATGATAGGATGGGCATGCATTGGCCCCATGCTCGAAATATGTATGAGTTCGGAACCCCGTCGCAACATGTCACAACATGCCTCAATGATCCTTCACAAATAAGTCAAGTGACCTCAATAAATCTTTTGTCCTGCGTCATCTTCCAGAAGTAAGTGCCCTTCTCACTGGAGCCGGAAGGTCGTGATTCCTTTTTATTCAAGTCGATTTCGTCAGTGCCCTCGAAAATTCTGGCAGGTGCCTCAGCGTAGCCACCATAGGGTGCCATACCTCGTTGGCAAATCAAAGGGAGCCTTCCTGGACGGCCAAGAACAATCACACTCTATACATAAATATCACCAAGAAGCTAGGTCCATCTAGATTCACATCACCTCAAATCAGGTCTCATGACTTTCACAAATAGATCTCCCATGTTACTGCAACATCTACCCAAACATTCTGCATACATTGCGAATTGCAGCTGAGGACCGTCGGTGTCCACAACTTCTGGCTCAACGCCTCGCATGGAAATCGGTGAAGCTCGGCGAAACCGTCTGGCCACTAGCGCTGTAGCAGCTGCTAAAGCAGCCTGGCAGAAAAGCATCAAAAAGTCGGACTTCCCCACAATCTCCTAGGTAGGCCCTGTAAGGGGTTGAAGACTAGTTGCCTATCCTTTATTGATGGGCTTATGATGGGCTGTGTCTGTGGTTCCGTCCCTCCATCCATCTCCCCCTTCCGAACATCCATTCATCTTCACCGATTCATTCTTGTTTCATCAATATCTTCATTGTACACATACATTTGGAACTACATCTGTAATTATGGGCTGCTGTAAAGGCTGTGGAGATGTATACATCAAAACACATGAATGCCATCGCCCTGTTCATCGTTTTGCAAGGGTATCATGAAAACAATGAAAAGCTATAGAAGAGCCTCTGCAGCACCGCACAGAATCTGAATGTATACTCTTTATACATCATGTTCTATGAAACGATCACGTCTAATGTCTGCCCTCCCAAGGCCTGGTACGCCCTGCTACCTGCGTTTCGTTCAGGCACATTTTGGCTCCGTGCGCTTGGCGTACTGGCGTGGTGGCCCAAACGCGGGTAGATCTGACTGGTCTGACCTGCATCTGACGAACTAAATGAATTTAAGAAAGAACTGATGCAGAATGAGCACCTGGATGCAACCGCACCAAGGTTGAAGGCAAGGATGCCTGGCTACGTATGAAATGAGGCTGCCTATGAGGTCGCGTATGGCTTTAAGGATCCTACCACATTTCGAGTCAAAAATGAAGCACCTCCACAGAGAGCATCGCACTGGGCTCAACAAGCTCGCTTTGAAGCAGGTATTGAAACCTGCTACATACATCGGACTCAACAGTTCTGGAAATCCATACGTAATCATGTCAAAGAACTGGGAGAAAAAAGGATGGGAATGACATCACCAGCAGCGAGACAATCACAACAAGGAATACAATGATCACAACATATCAACAACCCTAACGCCCTAACCACAACTGCTACCACCACCAGTGGCAACTTAAATCGCCACCGCTCCAATTAGCCTGGAACTGGACCCTTGACATCTGGTGCGTTCCCACCAGGGTTCGAGCCAATAGCCATCCACAGTGCCAAGTTGATGTAAGGTTTTTTTCGTGACTTTGAGGTATTGACAACGATTTCATGTTCCAACTTGGAAGCATGTCAAATGTAGGAAGCACACATCACTCAAACAAAGTGCCGGAATGACTCCTGCAATGGTTTCCCAAATCCCTCTGCGACTCACTGGATCCAGGCCAGTGGTGGGTTCATCCAGGATGACCACTGATGGCTTGGCAATCATAGCGCAACCTGTGACATGCTGTGACCAATGTGAAAATTCCCATGTTGCAATGTCATGGACACATTGAGGTACATAACGGATTGATGTCCAATGGATGATCTCCAAATCACTGGTACAGTTTCAGATTTACAGCCCATGTCTCACTGTAAGCCACAATGCTAACACGCGGGGCCTACAGCCAAGCGCCTTCGCATTCCACCACTCAACCTTAGAAAACTCAAAGAACCCATCCCTAAAACAGCTTGAACACGGGGTGAGTCACTCTTCACAGTTCCCATGGCCAATCCGGCATGGACAAAAAAAAGCTCAAGTAGTTCACAAAATGATGCAAAAATAACATCCAAGCTGCGCATCTGGCAAGGCATGCTGCTTCTGCTCCAACCGTGTGGCTTGGAGAATGCTCTGAACAAAGTCATTGGCCGTGTCTCCTGTTGCACCTCGCATTTCTGGAGAATTTTGATGAAAACCACCAAGGTTTGTTTGATCAAAAAGAACACAAAAAGGCAAGCGCTGATACTTCAGGATGCCTCGAACATTGACAAAAAACTGCAGGTTCTCTTTCACCGTCAGGTCGCCTTAGATGCCATAAGAGTGAGTTGGGCACGTTATCCAAGACTTGAGGACACAAAAAAACACGAAATTCTGCCAAGGATCCATTGATCACGGTCTCCTTTAAGAGGCAACATTCACAACATCATTAAATTCATGGTGCAAACCGTAGGAAATCGCATGGCATGTGGAAGAGGAGAAAACATCCCAGCCTGTGGGCAAAGACCAATCCAGGCCCTTGATGAGACTTCAGAAATGCAAACTGTTCCTTCGGTGGGAGCTTCCTCACCAGTGATGCATCCTTGGATGGGAAAGGGGAATCGGGAAAAAAAGAAGCAACAAAAAAATTACATGCAGAGGGCAATTGGAAACTATGACTATGTGTTAAGCTGCTGGTTTCCGAAGCAGCTACGGAAGGATGCTCAAATGTGCCCCTTACTTTAAAAGAACCCATTTCCAGGTTCCCCTGCATGGGGTCACATGCCAAGTCTCTTATGGCAGTAGTCTTTCCTGCGCCATTGGGGCCCAGGAGCCCCAGCATCTCACCGCGTTTGATCTCAAAACTCACCTGAAGTCTTCCACAAAAAGGAATACTTTTTTGGTATCTTGTAGTGACAAGGTGTCTACAAATGACTCCAAACATCTCCAAACTACATGACTCACTTCATCTGAAGTTGAGGTATCGGAGATGAATGTCAACTAACCGTAAGAAAACTGATCATTTTGGGAGGATTCCCTTACCAAACATTTCGTTGATGGCCATTTCATGGTCATTCTGCTGGGGCACTCCTTGTAAGGTGAATGTCTCTGGCAGCCCTCTGCCAGAAAGCCATCCATAACCTGAAACGATGAAACGACACGACTCGAAACAGCCCAAAGTCGGAATCTCGTTCCGGCTTTACACTTGCTGTTTCAGCATGTTTCAGCCAAGTTGCTATGTAGGAGGCCTGAAAAATATCCATGCAGTCTGAACACACTTTTCATAGTTCACATCTCTCCATAGAAAAATTTTCAGGATAGGAAACGATTCAGTTGTAGCACCCGTCCTTTCGCTTGCAAGAGGATGTCCATATTGGTGTTCTCAGGAGCTATGACACCTGTGATGGTGCCAAGATCAGACCCTCACATGCTGTGGAGGCAATCTTTTAATAAGAAAAAAACCTGTCTTGAACATTTCTCTCCTGCATTGCCGTCTTTTTCCGTCTGCTCAGTCATTATGCTGCTTGATCTCCCAATCAAATCTGAATAGAAGTGGCCGAACTACTTTCCGAAACCCCAAAGTTGAGCCTGACTTGTTCAGGGAAGGATACAAGCGCCTTGGTTGAGTTCGCTTACAAGGGTGCTTGTCTGCCGGCTTTGCTCGTGTCTGACTGTCCCTGGCCTGTCGAGGAGGGCAATCAAGATACAACCTGCAGCGGACCCAGAAAGTTGCGAAGCCTTTGGCTGCCCCTTGGATCACTCTCAACTTAAAGCATACTTGGCCCCAGACCAATGCTCACTTGTACCAGCGCCATAAAGAAAAGACTTACCAAAGATTCTGCTGGGTCCATCTCTCCTTTCGACTGCACTTCCTTGGGCGTGACAAGACTCAATGTGCTTCGGCTCAAGTCTATCCTCCCATATCCTTCCCATTCTGGTTGCCGTCAAAGTGTATGGCCGAGCATCATTGGAACCGAGGAACATGGCGTGAGGAGATGCCCACCTGCCGGTCACAATTGGCTCTTGGCAGAGATCACTAATTGTACCACTTGGATCCACTTGGAGTTGGCTGATCCAAGAACGCTAATTTGAATTGAGTACAGCAGCATCTAGCCATCACACCTTTGCTATTCTTTATTGCAAGCTGCTGCCACGTATCACAGCGTGAAACATGGTGGGCTACACATCAGAACCCAGGAGAACCCAGGAATCTAGTCATCAGACTCCTCACTGCGTTTGCGACTCCTGGTGTTTCCAGACTCCTCAGTGCAGCTGCGGGTCCAGCTTTGATGCTGTCACGAGGGGGGGGGGGGGAAAAGGGCCATGGAACCATGGATTGTCATGGGATTTCCACTGCAGCTACGTCACCCTTGAACCTGAACATGGCATGAAGTAAATGCTGGCGCCAACCAACAAGACCTCAAAGTTTGGAAGCCAAAAGTTTCGGACGCAACGATTCAGTGGCCTGAAAAGATGAACTTCAACTTGTGTTGCCAACGAGAAATTTCAGCCAGGACACAGGTGGTATTATAAAGATCCACGCTTCGATTCGGCAAAAGCCGAATTTCTTGATGATATCCTTAAGATCAGAGTTGTACACCACTGGTAGGGCTCAATGGAAAATCATCACAGAACGAAAATCCACCAAAAAATCCCAACTCACCAACATGAACCCATCCCCTGAAGATTTTCTAGCAGGCATCAGTGGTCAAACCTCCAGGAAGCCCGAACATACCAGTCCTAGGTGGCAACTTGAGCAACATGATCCAGCCAGGACAATTCACAGTATTGAACAAATGCTCCAATGCTCCGCTGAGATTCGTATGACATCCATAGAACCTCAAAGCGCCGAGTCTGTGGAAATTGCTTGGCTTCCATGGTTGTAGCTAACACAATGTGTGGTGCAGCCAGGACACCCTGTCCAAGGACACTGGCACAGCTTGCCATTATCTAATTGACAGCCAACTCCATAAAGCCTAAAGTTTCAAGTTTCAAATGTGCACCAGCCCCAATCATATTCATCACATGCGTTGCTTCGTTGGATCCATTCGCCGTGTCACTAAAAAATCCTAGGCTTCAAACCATTCAGGCTTCAGTTGAACTCCGGGAGTCGAGGGAATCTTGATTTCTTCTGGACATGTTCCACCAGCTTTCGTTCGAATCGCTGCCTCCAGCACGGCCCTTGGTTGAGCCATGTCAAGAAGTGCAAGCAGTGCTTCCTGAAAATTGTAACAGTCCCAATGATTTAGTTGAACCCCAGTGTCGTGGAAACACTCACCAACAATCTGATAAAATCTTGAATGAGTCCAGCTAAAAAACATCTATTTTGGAACTGTCATTGACCAAAGCTCCTCAACCGCCCCCCAGCCGCATGGTGCCACATGCCGAGGGGCATTATGCTCCCTTCAGCGACAGCCACTCCGAGGCTGAGTGGATCCATACGTCGAGTTTCTTCCTTCTCGTTCCTGGGGCCAAGGACAAAACAGGACTGAACCAAGGAAGGAAAATCGAGGCAACAAGTCTTGAAACAAACAATGACGAAGCAATGCAATGGAGTCTAGGGCAAAGGTTTGAAAAGCATAGACAAATATAGACAGCATAGATGGCCAAGCAACAATGCGAAACTTCGGTTGGACTGAGATCTGCTGAAATTCAATTTCTGCTTTCCACCCGATTCGTCCAGCTCCGCAATGTGTTCATCGCGGATGGCCCGCACTATGTGTGCCTGCCGTGTCACAGAGTTTCAGGGGCAAATTTGGTGCGCCTATATGTCACCGATTTAAAGAAGTGCAAAGCAACCAAGTCAAGACAAGTGGCCGTGAAGGCAATCCACCAGATGGAAAACTTTCGCATGGAAATTCAGCTGAATTGAGCAAACGACTCAAGGGTCGAATCATCCCCACTTCTTGAGCTGAAATGGCGGTTAGCAAACGCAAACATGAAATGTCACACCATTTTTGAAATCGCTCGGAACATGCATTTCAAGGCAGCTTTCAGATCCCGTAAGCTTCACCAACTCCCTCCCTTTGACAGCAGCATAACTTACCACGCCTTCCATGTTGCAAGGTATCCATCCTTAAGGCCATAGCAACTGGGTTGCATGCATTTGTCACCCTGCGTGCCATCTGAATCACTACATGTCACTACCATCACTGCATCCCGTAAAGCCAGTGGCAATGCCAGATACGCCGAGCTTCACGTCGGACATCAGTAAACATCTGCCCTTGACGCATGCCGCCACCAACTCAAATGTAACTCTGTAGGATGGAATCACCTCAGCAATGTGAAAAGGGACTGCACGCATTTTTTGCCACAAAAAGCAAAACATGTGAGTCTTATCCAGCTAGAAGCTGACACATTTCCCTGACGAGCTGCAGGAAGCAGTAAGACGCTCCAGGATTGCTGGCCAGCCTTAGTTCTAAAAACAAAAAGGTACCATTCTGGTGCAGATGAGACCGAAAAAGCTTGAAAGGTCTTGACAATGTGCAGTCAAGGTGCTTGTGGCACTACCTTGGTTCGATGAACAGCTGAGATTTGGAGGTCTTGATGGCTAAAGTTGATCCAAGTTGCAGAAGTGGCTGGGGCAAAAGGTGCAGAAAAAATGACCCAGGCCTTTGAAAAGTCTGGTCATAGCGGTCATGGCATGACTTTCAAATGTTCAAAATTGGCTTTGAATATCTAAGCGCTGTCTTCGTGTGTGTCTTGGTTGACATC
>DF240713.1:0-105118 GCA_000507305.1 Breviolum minutum Mf 1.05b.01
GGATTCATAGATATTCAATACTTTGTATCATATTCCTCTAAATTAAGATGTGTTTATGTATGTATATACCAAAAGTCTTTGAAAATCCCGATGTTGGGAAGATACTCTTCCTTTTCAACCTTTTTCGAGTGGTATGCATAACACAAAGTGACACAAAGACCCGTTTTTTTTGGACACCGAAATGCGCTGCCAGGAAGACACCGACCCATGCTGTTTCGAGGCGACCGCCCTGCGCCGTGCCAATGATCCTTCTGAACTTGAGGAGGGTCGATTACGGCTGGCGAAGTTGTAAGGAGAACTCAGGTGGAGAGTGGAAGATATATGAAAAACAACTCAAGGAATAGGAGGTGTGGACAATGAACTCATTCTCAAATGCAAGAGATTTTAGGCATAAAGATATGAAAATTTGGTGGGCTTGAAGTTCCTGATGCCATGTGTTACAGGTTGTATTTACATCTGTATACTCTTGTTTGTAAAAGAAAGTCTTGAATTGAAGTGTACAAAAGTATGAAAAACAACAACGTTTTTGATTTTCCTCCCCCAAAAAATGGGAGAATTTATCGCGCAAGTGGGGTTCAAACTGCTAAGTCCTGAGGTCGAGCGCTGATCTTCCACGCAGTCTTCGAAGGAGCTTGCTTCAAAGGCAAGGGTGAACTCAATGAACGCAGTGCAAAGCAGATAATATTGATATATCCCTCAAGCGGGGTTACCCTCCAGAAAATTCAGATTTTCCCACCACTTTGTAAAAGGAAAATCATCGACTCAAAAGTGTTTTGGGGAGGGATATGTGATCGTTTTGCAGGACTTTGTTTCAGGCCTTGATGTAGATCTACAGTAGGTGCCCATGAAAATCAACAAAGAGGTGGTGGCACAAACGTCTGTGTTTACGCAGCTATACTGTAGACACTAAACCCTGTTTTCGCGTTTCGACATCAGGCTTGCCCTTGACCTGGTTGCTGGGCGGGGTGGGCCTCCCTATTTTAAGATTGGAAAAATAAAAAAGTTATGGAGCATCCAAGTCCGTCGTTTTTTTGTTGTTGCTAAAATCACACGTTTCCAGTAGATCTTTCATAATCCAAAGAGACTTTGCCCAGGAATTTGCTCAGAAACACATCACCAAGCACAAATCACACCAAAATCTTGCAAGTGCCTGGCTACCACCTTCACCCCTTTAAAAGCGCCACTCATGGGAGGTGACCCGAATTTTCGGTGGCTTCAACAGCATCCAAAGCCGCCCTGGAAAAATGCCTGAGAATGGCAGCAACAAAAAAGAGCGGCGCTTGAGGGCTGCGTAGCTAAAGATGATTTATTTGAGATCAGATCGAAGGATTTACACCTAACAGATTCAGTCCACCATTTCATGAAAAGTTCATTGAATCGCCACTGTGAAAGATCAGAATCTGCCAAACCCCATATACCGAGTGGATTTGGTTGTTTTGGAGCAGGCCTTCACCATGTCATTGCTTGTGTCATGTTGTGTCGCTGCATGCATGCGCCCTCAGGTTGCGAGTGGAAGCATCCTGGTTCGTGCAAGAAAAGAATGACATGCCAACTGATCATGCTGTGGACAACTGGGATGAATAAGCAACAAATGTGAACAAACATCTTATACCAAAGTGTAGTCCATTTTTCCAGTTGCAAGAGTTGATAAGCCTGACGTCTTGCTTTGTACAACTTGATTTTTTTTGATCCAAATGACATTTCTCCAACAAACAAGAGTACTTTGTATCTTTCTGAACTAAGTGAAGTTGCTTAGACGTTTTCTTTGTTCCTGTTGCATTTACCATGCTAATAGGAATATGTTGGCGATTTTTTGATGTTGAGCAGCACTTGCAGAGATCTTGCCATGTGAGCTGCCGCCTGCCTGTTTTTATGAGGTCAAAGGTCACAAGTTTTCATGCACACATGACAGGGTACGAGCTGGATCATAGAGTGTTATATATATATAAATTTGACTTGAAGTAGAATTACATGCTGATGATTTGGAGGATTCTTTGCATCACTTCCCGTCATTCTGAAAAGTTAGATGATTTGGAAGATCTGTTGGTATCACGTAGAACACCAGATAAGATACGTAAGTGGTTTGCGGTGGTGCAGGATGGTAGAGCTAAGACTTCTTTGAATAACCTTCACAAAGAAAAACAACAAACAGGCAGATACGAAGCAATTTTGTAGTTTCTCGATGATTCTTATGTGTTTGTAGTCAATGGTACCATCTTCACATAACTAGCAAAGTTGTTCTTGTTCAAGTGGCAAACTTCTTTTATTTTTCCGCCATGTCGCAGTACCGTTGATCGCGGTTCCAGTAGTTCGAGTTCATGGAGCATCTTTGACTCATCTTGAGGGATTGACCGGGGGACACCATCTCCAATGGTTGGAAAGTGAAGGTTTCCAACAAATTTCCAACAAAAAATGTGATCATCTTTGGATGACCGACATCCTCCGTTAATACAAACGTATAATTACATCAGGCAAATGGACGGTTACAAGGCTCACCCAGAATTGTTTATCCCAAGTTCTCGCAGTTTACTTAGATCTGCCATATTTCTGCAGTTGACTATGATAATGGCAACTAGCTGTGCTTTCGGTTTTTATTCAGCTGAGAAGGGTGAACAGAAACTTTTTGGTAGAATCATCCAAGGAGATTTTTAAGCATTGACAAAGGGGCCTGTCTTGAAAAAGGTTTAGCATCCATAAATCATGGATAAGATTCGATGGCTGTTCAATTAAATGCCTTGATGTAACCCCTCCCCCGGGAAATAATGCCTTAATGAGTCATGGAGAATTAGAGAGTTTGGAAGCTTTACAGTGGCATTGTGGCTGCCAGTTTCAACACTGGAAGTATATACTGGCATCTCCAACCGCTGTGGTACATAACAAAGAATCAGATGAGGTCAAATGAAGTGCATGGCTTGTGATGGGCTTATTCTTTGTCAAATTTCTGATATTTAATGGACATTCTTTCAACGTTCCTTTTTCATAGAAGTGAACGGTTTATTGGATACTTTGGAGTTCAAACGGGGTTTTCGTAACCCTTTCTCCGCTCTGAAGCATCCCATTCTTCCACACCAAAGATCCCAAGGAAATCAAATCTATCCTCTGATTTTTTCAGGTGAGAACCTCTTTGGGTGGTATTTACATAAAGCAAACTTCTTTATAAACGCGTATAATATATATATATATATATATGTATACATACATGTTACATATACACATACATATGAAACAAAGGCAAGCATCTCAGAGTCAGGTAGATTGACTTGATGTTTGGATGTCTGGATGCTTTCCAAGGCGTCTGTTTGGACTTTTATGTGCCTTGGGTGCGGCCGTTGCCTTTGGAATCCAGTGCGCGGTGTGCAGATGAAGTGGAGTTTTGATGAATTTTGCGTTTGTTTTTTTTGGAGTTGATTTGCAGATGTGGTTTTGTCTTTGATAGAAGAATACAGAGCTTTTCCTGTGTGGAAGTAAGTAGCTATATATGCAGCTATACACCCTTTACAAGTCTATCTATAATTTAAGAAGATCACCAATTCCATAGGCATTTGCCGAGTTTGGGGTTAAAGCCATGTAGAAAGGTCAGCCCAAAGGAATTGATTAGCTACATTTGAAGGCCTTCTAAAAGTTTGGATTTGGGGGGTGGTATTTCCCTTGGCCTTGTTAATGGCCTCCTGGCTGACTCCTATAACAAACCCTACCTGGTCTACTGGTGAAGCAGGGCCTCCAACTGGAGGTCCAAATCACATTACAAGATTTTCACCTCTTTAAGTAGGCTGAAAAAAGTCAATCAAACCATCCACTTGCAGGCTCTGGGGTCCCCCCCCAAGTCATCTGATTTGTTTTGTTGCTGAAAATGACCAGAAAGAACCAACTTGAGCTTTCACCTTAGATGTGGGAGGTACGTGCCGGTGAAAAAGTACGAGATTTTCGATGGCGTCACCTTCCAATGGTTTATGTGTGGAGGTATCATGATGGTTCCTTGGCTTGCATAGCCTTTGGCCTGAAACTGCTCAGACTTTCGTGTTGGTGCAAATGTCAAGAAAAAACCCACCAGTTCAACAGCTCTTGAGCCCTGAGTTTATGTGAATTTCTTGAACTGTTTCTGTCAACTTGAGAGTTTGGAAGAACAGTCTATCTGAGGTGCCACCAAAAATTGGGGGATCTACAGAAACAAAAAGCAAGCAATTAAACAGTTTCTCATTTACAAAAAAGTTCTTGAAACAAACAGCCAAACGATATGTTTTTTTTTTGGGGGGGGTTTGGAAGTCGAAAAACATTTTTTGAAAACCTTAAAAAGGGGGGGAGCTCTTGCAGGTTGGCTTCCTATGTTCCTTGATTTTCGGTGCCTCGGCAAGCAGGATGGAAGCCTTGCAAGTTGCAACAAGTTCTGTGGATTGTTGTGGATGTATGACATGAAAGCAAGAAGAATCCAAGATGATTGTTGAAACATGGTTGGAAATGAAGATGACTAGTGATCACAAGCCCGAACATGGCTATATGATCCATTGTATGTTGGATATGATTCTTCCATTTTAGATTGCAAATCTACCTAAACAATTTAGGAATGAACATTTTCTCTCAGGTCAACACTAAGGTCAGACATCTTGAATTTAATTCGAATCTTTTTTTTTCTGTGCCGGAAAATTGGAGAAATTCAGCAAGTTGATAGATTTTTGGAAGGTCTACAAGTTGAGGTGAAGGTTAGTAAGGATCAAAAAAAGAAACAGCTACACCCCCGAAATCTAACATAGATACCAAAAAATGATGGTCTGGAAAATGTATCTCCTTTCACTTCGGGTATCTATGTGAGATTTCAGGGGGGGTACTTTGAAATATCTATATATCAGATAATCAGCATGCAAACTGTAGCAGAATTTGATTCGCATTCCATAATTCCCATACAATTTTTTTGTTTCAAATGATATCACTCTACATATCTCAAGACCTTTCTCGAACCTTTGCCATTCAAAATTGCAAAAACTGCCATTTCCAAGGTGACTTTGGGATGAGCGACCGGGAGGACAGCAATCTAAAAAAGCCCCCCGTCATAGGATCTCCAAGGACCACAAAAATGATAGACGTGAAACGTTTTAACCGTTTTTGGGTGTTTTTACTCAGAATATATTCTGATGGGAGAACGATTATATCGGATTCGAATTTCTGGCAAAAACGGAAAGGTTTATATGGATGTTTCCAAAAATAGTGGCCAAATCATCAATTTTAATAGGGTTTTCCATTATAAACCATCCATCTTGGGGTATCCCTATTTTTGGAAACACCCATATAATGGGGACGATACAAGCTCAGTTGAAAAAGACCCCATCTCTTTTTGCAAAATCACTTCAGTTGCGGGGGTTTTGGGACACTCACTGTGAGCTTGCGCTCCCCGTCAGATGCGATGCATAGGTTTTGCCGTACCCCTGCAAACCTTGTCCTGAAACCATCGGTCCTACCATCGGCCCTGCGCTTGCCTTTCCAGCAAATTTGGAATATAATGTCCATGTCTGGCCTTGTAGTAGTGGGGCACTTCCTAATTCTTTCTTCGAGCTAAATGAATCCAAATGACCAGTTTTTGCAAAACAAATATGATTCTGATGCCAAATGCAGATGCTTTTTTAAACTGAAACTAAGGATATCTTTGGGTAGATTCGCAGATGGAAATTGACGAGTTGTATTTACAGGCTTTGTAAAGATGTATTTACCGCGGAAGCCCCAACGATGGAGGTTTGGTTGAGATGATTTCGTCATTTTTCAGCGAGTTTTCCAGCCGTTACAGGGATGTAGAGGTGACATCCCGCTTCCTTGGGCAGGATGCATTGCTGATCATCAAGGGTGGTGCACTTTGGGCGTTGGGTTCCCAAGCCTGCCGCCAAAATACATCGTCCTAACGGTAGGGACATGGCGTTTCAGACAGTGCGCAGTCACAAAAATGGAGCTGGTATTACGGACTGTAGGTTTTTGTAAGAAGTGACTAACTTAGTGATATGCCAAAATGTTAATACCTCTAATCATCATCAGGAATGCCACTCAATTGAAACTGGGCGGATTGGATTTGTCAAACCAAAAGGTATAGTTCAGGTAGGGATATGTTCACATCGACCCCACTATGTTGCATGGGCATCTTTCATCTTTAGGCTTTCCAACTATTTGGTGTTGCCCTTGGTGAAGCTCTTGGGTATCGGTTTAGGTTTCTCGTACGAAGCCCCAGGTCACGGGTTTACTGTAACATTGGCTACCTGGCGCATGGCGATGCAACATTTTTCACGGGGTTTGAAGAAGTTGGAGATTTGGGATGAAAAAGATCCAAGATGAATGGTAGAGGGACAGGAGTTCAGAACTTGGCACGGATTCATGTTTTTTTTTACTTTTTGCAAATCAGAGCTTGTGGGTAGATTTATGAATAGTAGCAGTGTGTCTATTTTTTGCGTCTTGAAAATTCGGGGCCTTTTTAAAGATGCAGTCGAGTTAACTAGGAAATTCATAATTTCCTGATGGATGCAAATTTTGGGTCAGTCACGTATCATTTTTTCTTTGACTAGCAATTTATGTCCCCCAAGAAACTTGGCTTTGGGCCTTTGGCAGTTGTTGCCCCCCATGGAAGCTTGCTTCCAAACGAACCATTGCTACATCATCTACCCCGACTCTAACGACGTCAGGCAACGCCAACCCCGAAATGTACAGTTATGTAGATATGGAATTCCTGGGTTATTTGAGCAATTTGCTGAGGTCGGCAAATGATTCTAGTAAGTTTGACCAGAATTATAGCAACATCATACAACCCCCAAACAGTTGCGGTTTACAGCTGCACTTGTTTTGCAGGCATGTAACTTCAGAATTGAAGCATTTGCGTTATTGAAGCTACAACATAATTTGGATTGTCTCCCCCTTCCAGTAGTCGAAGGAACAAGGTATCACCATGCACACAAAACATACAAAAGATGATTGCGATGATGCCTTGTGGTCGCTATACAAACTAGGGGGACAAAACGGGACAATTGGGACAACCTCAAAAAACATGCACTGGGGAAAATCTCACACCTTGGCGAAACTGGGCAACTGGGCAATGCAAACTGGACCACTTTTTTTGGCCCACTTCGGCCCAGTTTGCAGCCCAGAACTTGGAGGTGCAGACAACAAAATCCAGTTTTTTTTGCATGGAGGAATCCGATGGAATCCCATCATCCCGACGATATCTGTTTTGCTTCCCCCAAGGCTGTATCACTTTGTGAACCTCGTGGTGGGCTATGTCCGGTGGCACAGATGCCCTGCAAATGTTCGTTTGGGGAAACAAACAGTGAAGCCACACCAAGGTCGTTTCAGTCCTTACAGTGCCACGGCCATATTTTTGAGACATTTTTGCAACTCATTTTTTCAGGCACTTCATGTTTTATTGGAGGGGTAATGAATTCTTATTCTTCTTTTATTTTGTTGACACTGAAGGGGATTTCCTATAGGGGTCACGAGATGTACCCCCCTTTTGCGGGCTTTGAGCGTAGTAAGTAGTAACTTTAGAAATTACGATTCAGCGGGTGAACTATCAGTTTTGGAAGCTCACGTGATACTACAAACTTTGACTGTCACTTGAGCAGAAAAACGCAGCTGGTTGTTCGGGTTATAGAAGGGGCTATACTACCTGTCGATATAGGGAGATCCTATTCCATAAATCAACCAAATCGGTAGCATGATTTAACGGGATGTACATGAATGTTTTTGTCGTTGCTCTTTTGAATGGATGGATAGCATCGAGCGTTTAAACTGCAGCTGCCGACACATGCTAAGAACATTGGACGCTTCGGCATTTTTGGCATGGAAAAACTGGAAGGAAACGTACAGGCGGCATTGTAGAAAATTGGACAACCAGGGAGGGCGCCTTGTTTGGTTGGGCTGGTCTGAGAGAAAGAAGTGGATGAATGACGTTTTGAAATGATAGTCATGAGTTGAGATGAGAATATATAACTTTCTAGCCTCCTAAACCTAGGTTTCTGAGCGGAATGCTAAGAGGAAGCCAGATGGTTGTACGGGTGAGTCTTCCTTGCGCAGCAGGCTTGGAACAGCAAGAAGATCGACAACCAATCTCATCACAACGACGACAACACCAACAACCTCCCACTACAACACAAACAATGATGATCATGATCATGATAATGATAATGATAGACAACAACAACAACAACAACAACAACAACAACAACAACAACAACAACAACAACAACAACAGCAACAGCAACAGCAACAGCAACAGCAACAGCAACAGCAACAGCAACAGCAACAGCAACAACAGCAACAGCAACAAGAACGACAATGGCAACGACAGGTATCAATGTATGAGTGTTTGTGATTGAAAGGACATCTAGTGCATCCAACACAAATCCATGTGTGTAAATGGTGGCAACCTCAAAAGACACATCATGTGGGGGAAACATGGCATTTTGTAATATCAAAGGTGACCCAAGGCAGAAAGCAGGTGAATGATTGAACGCCACAGTGGCCTCAGGAGGTATGACTGGATGTATAGGGGTACCCAAGTCAACTGGATGTATAGGGATGTGACTGGTGCCATATTTTTTTTGGAAGAAACAACTTCCTCACCTTCGCCTCCCACCAACCGCCAGATTTGCGACATTGGTTGCTGCTTGGTGCCACCGATTTGGGGAAGTCAACGATTCGTGAAATAGGAAGAAATGTGGCGAGTGTCTTTTGGAAGGGTTAAACACCTCCATGTTAAAACCCTAGAAATGATGTAATAAGAGTCATAATTATATCATTCCAACTTTGATTCAGGTTTTTGGACCATCAGTAAAACGACTTGATTTTATTTTCACAATTTCTGCCAACAGGTACTCCTATCCTTCATCCTGATGGTCTTTGTTGAGGAAGGCGATCATGTGGAGCACACTGAGGAACCAGGGACTGCAATGCCTGACCTGCCACAGCGGCATCTTTCAAGCGTGTCAGCGGAAAACGACCAGGCGGGTCCCAGTCTGAGGCTATCAATTTGATGAGTGCCCACAACCAGAGGTCACTGGTTGATATGCTACATTATGACATAGAACCCCCAAAAAATTAACATGGCAGCTTCAACAAAAGGGAGGTGTGGAACAAAAAGGGGTGTTTTTTTGAGGCTCTCAGCTCTTACTTTTTGGTGTATCGAAAAGAATTTTGAGCATTTAAACACCAATTCTTTGGAGATGTCCCAGGTGTTGAGCTCAACACATTTGGGCAAAGTAGAACCCGATACTATCAGAAACACCATTTTTATGGATCGTTGAGGATTGCTAAAAAAATGCTCCCACATCAAATACCTCAAGAATTCATGTGAAGGTGAAGTATGAAGCAGGTTACCCAGATTGTCAAAATTAGATAAAATTAGTGTAGTATGACCGTATGACCATCAGCCTTGTCCCGAAATTGAACCATACATTTTTTCAGAATCCCTCCAAATTGCATCCTCCCGACCCGAAAAAAAAAGGGGAAGCTGCACTTTAACTGCAACATCTCAGATATACAAACAGGTTACCCAGGTTTCAAAAAAAAACCTCAACTGGTGCAGGAGCCATCAAGAAATAGGCCTTAAGGCCTTAAGGGATTCTTAACCATCTTTTTGAGACCTCATGGTTGGTGGGTTGGGTGAGCACTGCGGGTGCCCCGATCCAAGAGTTGAACTTCCAGGCCTTTCGGGAGAAGTACTCCCGGTGGCGTGAAGACCATGTTCGGAAGCCTTCCTTTATTGAAAAACGCCACTATTCTTGGATGGCATGAACAAAAATAGCCATAAAATGAAGAACAACATGTTGTTGCCATACCTTTACCTTCGGAAGAATCACCTTTGGAAGAATCATGAATCTATCCGACTTACGATTTTGGGATTCATCCACGCCCAAAAAGGTCACGGGCCGTTGCCGCAGCGTCATGGAAACTGCGAGTTCTGTCTTAGTTTCGTGCCTTTGGTGATGGAAAGTGATGAGGGCTTGGAGGTGAAACCAAGACCTCAAAAACCTGGAAGCATCCGTGAAACGTTGTTTAAAGCATTGCGTAACAGGGTAACGTTTTTTTTTCTTTTTTCGGGCCGGGAGGAAATTGAGGTTTGGTAAAAATGGTTGGAGTGTTTAGGATTTTGGCTGTTTCTCCAAGCATCACCTTGATCCCCAGGTATTCCACTGCAGAGATGGGAGGTCAACTTCATGCGGTGGGAGGATTTTCAGTGCTTCAACCTCCACGCTTGGTGCCGATGAGGTGGGGGGAATTTGTCCTCCACGTTTCGAAGTTTAGTTCGGGATAAAGCTGCAAGATGATGTTTGTGAATTTTTTGAGAAAAAAAGTAAACTTATGAAACATTGAAGTATATAATATTTTGCTCATCTACATCATAAACCCCCCCATGGTTTGGGGGGGATTAAAATGGGACACCTAACAACGATGAGAGGTCTCCTAACTGGAAGCTCTCCAGCTCTGATTTTTTATCCACAGGCAGTTTGTGAAAAAAAATCCGGATCTTGAAAAACCAAATTTGATCCAAACGAATTGCAACAAATATTATCTGGAAAAGCTTGCAGATATTTCAAAGGGAAAAAACATACCAATCTGAAAAAAAATTGGAAATCCAATTTCATAGAATGAGTTGCAGAAATACACTACATGTGAAGAAGTTAGCAAAAATACCGATTTGCTGGTGAAACAATTCCTCTTACAAACATCGAAAACCGACAAAAAACACCAGCGTTTCTGAAAATTTGAAACTTGTATGGTCATCCCAGTCAGTACAGTAAGTGTAGTTTTTTCTCACCTGGCTTTGCTAACAAAACAACCTGAAGGAGTTGAACATTGGTTCTTCTTAGCACTTCAGCACTTTACCCGTAAGCAACCATGTGATTTCGGTGTTGCGCCCGGTTAAACACCTAGAGTTTGGAGTCCTGGTGGATTCGACGATTCGGCAGGGAAGATGGCGGTGAGTCTCGCAGTGATCCTGAAAATGCAGGCTGTCACAGGGTACCGGTGAGGTAGAAATGAAGGGGATTCTCTTGGTTGATTGATTGAAACCAGGACCATGTTCCTGGCATACACTTAATATATACAATAATTACAGAGTTCGAAATCTTCAATGGAAATAATGATTCTTGATCTATATTGTCAATAATCATAGATAAATTGCATACGGAAATCTCAAAGAAATTCCCATGAATCAACCAGAATTTCATCTGACGGGATCATGGGATTCAGCTGGTTGGCTCAAATGAAGTGGAAGATGGCGAGCTAAGATTATTGACTCCCCAAATTTCCCAAATGGTTGGATTATTGACCCCTCCCTATCTTTTCCTCCTAGGAACTAGGGACTTATATAAGTTTTTTTCAAAATGGGATAATGGCTAATGGTGGTGTTTAATATTTTTTTTGGGGGGAAGGTTGCCCTTAGATTCCCAGGATAATGATGTAATTGTTTACCAAGTTTCACCCAAGTATCCCGGCTGGTCGAATCGCAGGCCGCATTGTTGAACACTCTGAAGCGCTAGATGAGGCGGAAAACATGGGGTGGATGAGGAATTCTATTGAAAAATCCCATGGCCCATGAAATGGCTTCATGGACTCGAAAAAAATAATCTGCAACCATTGGGAGAATAAGGCCATATTTTTGGTAGGTCCATTTTTTAGAGGTCGAACTGTTTTGAGCCATCCAAATCATCATCTTTTTCCTACTTGACCCACCTGAATTACCCAAAGTAAGTTGCTCCTCCTCCCTGGACTTCTTCAATGTTTGACAGGAGCCTGGAACAATGTCAGGTTGCGGGTCGGGGTAGGGGACACTGCTGGGGGAGTTGAAATCCAGGAAGCATTCATAACTTACGTGTCTCGGTGTATCCCAGTTGAAATCAATTCTTTAGTACGTATACGGATAGCATTACAATCGTTACAATGTTTCAACCCTCCCTTTTTGTTGGAGATTTGGAGATTTCTATGCCAGTTAAATCAGAAGCTGTTCTAAAGTTTTGTGGTCCAGAAGTCCAGCACGAACAAGATTGAACTTTCCAGAATGGATCATGGTAGCGTCGCCTTTTAAGCAGATGCCCTTCAGCTTTGATATTGGGTCGAAGATTTTGTTGCCGAACATGATCAGAATACATCAAGATGACAGACCCCTTGTTGGAGGTGACATTACTGAGGAGAGAAGTTGATGGAGATGAACCTTATGTTATTGAGTGACTCTTTCATTGAGGTAACCAGGTTGGAAAAGTGGAAACTGGATGTCTAGATTTCGAGAAATGATTCGTACATCCAATTTTTTCCGCATCAGAAGTAGAATGTTGGGAAAATTGGCGACAAAAAATATGGTAGTAGAATTCACCATGAAGTTTTTGTAAACATCCATTACTATAGACTAAGATTGCCACACCTCAATGATGTTTTGTAAAATCTAGCCAAATTATCAAGCTGCATGAAATGAACTCAATCTGAGTGAGTTTAATCAACATCCCCAGCAAGAGTCGACCTTGGATAAATGGCACAACTTGGATTCATGTCATATGTCGCGGAGGACTTCCTCCAATGAATCACCCAGATTTTCAGCATTTCCCATGCCATGAGGTCACGGAACTTGGTTTTTTGTAGGGAACTAAGGTACTCAGTTGAGTTGCAATCTACTTTGGGGGACTCAACATCTACACCCTCGAAAACTAACATGTCCCCAGAAATTTTCAAAAGGAAATGCTTCTCGTCCAACCATCATTTTTCAGGGGCGAACTGATAGTTTTCACGGGGGGTACCCTCGAGTAAACTAACGTAACATGGCTGGAAAAAAATCACCACGAGTTGTAGATGTATATATCTCTTCCCCTTTGGAAAAAGGTAGAATTTCCAAGCATCAGAAAAATCCTGACTCCCCTGGGTTCTTGCAAAAAACCCATCCTACGGAGACAATTTCAAGGACCAATGAGTCGTGCGAGTTCTGCGGTATCTTGGCACGTGGCAGAGGTCGTGGGAACTGATGGCCACGTTACCCATTGCATGGGGACTCTTCTTGGATTTGATGTCTAAGCAGCAGACCTAAAAATGGTAGAACACGATTTTTCAACTCCCGAAAATGAGCGAAGGTTCCCCCCAAAAGAGGGACCATTTCAGCAAGGAAATTGTCATTTTCGATACTGTTAGGTTTCAGGGGTGTATATATGAGGTCACTTCGTGAGGTCTTATTTTTCTTGTTGAAATCTCAGAATCTTGCAGAAACACAAAGGCATTTGTGGTTGAAAGTTGATAGGTTTCTCTAAAGGTTTGATAAAACAAGGATGGATCATTTGATCATCTGAAAGTTCTCTTGACATTAAAGGTGTTTCGGGGTGGAATTTCCTTACATCACCTCTTCTTTTTCCACTGTTGATTCTAGGTGTTTTGCACCTCCATTTCAGGTAGACAGAAAGATAGGTCGAAATTTTGATGCCAACTAAATGTGTCCTTTGTGGCAGCGTAATAGGAAGCTTGAATCGATCTTGGGGTCCCTCCAAGAAGCCCATTTTGGGGCTCTCAATTAGAGCCTAAGGCCGTACAAAGCTTCTTACAAGCGGCCGAAGCATCAGCAGAGCCTGCCTCGGTAGCAGGCTTTGAAGGGCTGAAGGTTGTGTGGGCCCTTTTGGTAAATCCAGTCAGATTCCACAAAACAGCGGTGAAAACAAAACCAAGCCAAACCTTTGGATGAGAAATTCTTCCCGATTTTGATAGGAGCAGGATGATAGCTTCAAGTTGTGTTGATTTAAACCATTCGTTGTTGGACCTTGGGAGTCGTTTCACCCAGCCAGTCATTTGGGTTTCAGGTCGTGCTGGTCGTAAAGTGGCTGGTGTGCTACTAGCCCTATTGGGTGGCGGCTTCACGGGTGTGCAGAGTATGGGAAGCCCAGGGACCTGTGAGAAGAATTGCGACCCCATGAAACCCTGTATTTGTCATGGACTGGTCTCGCAACGAGGTGTACCGGCGTCGCTGTACAATCAGAGGTCTCTATTTTTGTGGGTGGAAATTCACAACATGTGCAGTTTATCCTTGATTTTCATCCCGCTCTCACTTTACAGAATGTATGGCCGGCCGAGAGGCCTGTAGAAGTTGCATGAAGTTAGCATTTCCTAGTAATTAATGCAAGTTTTTGCTTGGATACTTCCAAGATGGAGTTTTCATTCTCATACATCCCTGATGCATGAGACTTCGACCATGCATTTTTTTAATTTGCAACTCGGTGAAGGAAGATTCATAGAACTTGTCCAAGTACTACAGGTATTTTTCATGCGAAATTGGTGGTGGCCACTTGGGAAGCTTTTTCCCCAGCCATTATGCCAATGGGAAGATGCCCAATGTTATCTCCACTGTTGTATTTTGAGCACCCTCGTACAAACAATTGTAGACTGCCAGAAAGGGGGCAAGACCCAAGTGGGGGCAATAGGTTAAGAATGAGGGCGCAACACCGAAGGTTCTCTTGATTTAAATCCCTTATGTTTTTCTTTCCAAACTGCAAATTCTGACTAGTGTGACTGAACGGATTGAACGCCAACATGTTTGTTCCGAGACATTTCAATCAACACTTGGAGGTTTGACAACATCATTTTATCTCAGACTTCTGTTACTATGAGAAAATCAATTTCCATGAGCATTGATTTCTGTTTGGTTTGGATCTGGCTTAGCTATGATTGCCGTTGCTAAGCTCAGCAACCTTCAAATGATACAAGTCATCAACCCTTTTAGGCCACTTGTGTGTTTTGAAACCCCTAAGCGCCCCGATTTGGGGGGCCTATCTGGGAAGCTACTTGACGCCGACCTCGCCAGGCACAAAAATGCGCCGGCCACGAACGTGGTCTTTCCCCAGTGCTTAGGTATCTACATTTGCAGTAGTAACTTGGCATTGATGGTGGGTTTCTGGGAGATTTTCTTGGGATCGCTGAGTCTGACAGTGTCCGGGATTGGAACTTTTTCACGAGCATTTTTTGAGACTTGCGGGGAGAAATATTACTTCTAGACTTCTAGATATGCTGTTGATGGACTAGATCCTGCATCACTTGAGTATCAAAAAAACCTTCCTCTATGTGGGTGTTTCCTTAAATGGTGGNATGACCACTTTAGTTCAACTCTCCAGATTTCAACCAATCACCCAGCTGGATGGCTGGCGGGGGTTTTTAGGATGCTGTTCACCTGCTGAATTTTTTTAGCCTCGAGGTGCTATCTATTTGATGTGCGGGCACCTAAAAGGGAGGGAACCAATGAACCAATCTGGTATCCCGGATATCGACTGTGATGGAAGTGATGATTTGGTCCAAAAGGTATAGATATTAATTAGAGATTTATCTATTGATAGAAGTCAATTCTCTATATATTATATATATAATATATATTTACATAGATACATGCATAGACATGAGGATTTTCTCCCGGATTTGAACCAGGTGGTTGAATTCAGGTTTGCAGCTGTTCGTTTCGATGAAAGCCACATTGGTGAGTTTGGGGGCTCCATATTCCAGTACACATTTTTGAGTACAGAGATGATACTGTTGATGGAAGAAATCCTGCACCACCTGGGATGTATAAAACTCTATGAATACTGAGATATCTACTACATCAACTGCTGCAGCATTTCTTACATCAACTGCAGTTAGACCACTCTGTTAGTGTTGATTTGTGTTTTTGCTTAGGATACCGGCACAACATAGCTAAAGTTAATTCATTTGCAAGAGCAATTTGGGCTCAACAAATTCTTAGACCCATCTAAGATGTATAGATATATCGGATATATTGCAATTCTAAGACGAACAAAATCTGGATTCGTAAACTTCCTAGGATTCAGCCACTTAAGGTTCAGCACCTGATGTTTTCTCCCTCCACTTTTGGGTGAAAAATCGTGCCAGATATTCAGCAGCAGCAAAGCTAGCTGGTTGGCGTGTGCCACATAGTCCCATTCGCCCAGCCTACTTGAGTGGCTGCGTTTGGGCTGTGGGTCAGGGGCACCTAGCCAAAAGCAGATGAACAAAAAGTGAGTGAAGTGAAGTTACCCCCAAAAAGCAATGGAACACAACGCAGATCGAATTTTAGCTGGGATTTTTTTGGGGAACATTTTATACCCCAACAAACTTCCTCAAGGGTTATATTGCCGAGGTCCAAGGTCAACGTTGTTGGAGGAATGGTGATTCCAATTGATAGCCAGGTGAAAGGAGCATCTGACCAAGAGAACCACCGCCAGCTACTATTAGCTGAAATTTTGCACCAAATGAGAGGTAGCAAGCCATGTAAACAGGTGGGACAAGGTACAGATTGGTGCAGGCATATTTCCATCAACAGTCACAGTATGACTCTGGCATTTCTCCTCATTTATATAAGTTGTTTTTACACTTATGAAAGAATTCATCCAGATCGGGATGCTAATGATAAAAGGGCGGCTGGCCCACTTTATTCTTGAAAAGACAACTTGTGCTGGACATATCTCCATCGCATGATCTGAGCTGGGACATAATATTATAGTGTACGTGTACATGTGTATATATAGACGTAATGGTTTACCCCTGAATTTCTGTTACAGTATATGTCTGTAATGTGTACTGTATGTGCGCTTTGTTTCAATCGATGTGTTACACGAGTCACGCAAGAAGAGTCATGTGTGCTGCACCATGTTGGCAAATCACTGCGGCTTTTCCCAGTGTTTGCATCAATTTTTACTGCCGAACTTCTTTTCATGTTGTGATTTGATGGTTTGTTCAAGATCTTCTTCACTTTTCTTCATATTGAACTCATTTCTATGTCTCTTCTTCTATATATCTCTTTGATGATTACTGGCTTGGACCCGGACATGCCAATTTCCAGCTTCTTCCCCTCCAAATTTCTCAGGTTTCACCTTCATGATCACTGGCATTTCCTCCCTGGGCTTCTCCATCGGCTACACGTAGCTGACCTTAGGGGACTCTCGGGGGGAGACGTCTGGAGAGTCTATGTCCTGGTGGTTGGAGGATCATCCCAGGACTTGGCACTGCAAGTGGTTAGTAACTAACCCCCGTTTATAAGACATCAACAGGGCCATTTTGGAAGGGGTGGACCCCACAACACTACTTGGGGGGACTTACTAAACGACAAAGACGAAGATATGGCGGGATCATTTATTTTAAATATGTATCCCTCCAGAAATGCATAGTTATAGTTTTTTTTGGTTCGGTTTAAAGTGAGTTTTGGATCGGGTAAGCCCTATGATCCAATGGTATGGTTTATCTTTCTTACTGGATCATGATTTGGAGTTGGGTTATTGATCTTTTGTTTTGCTGACTCTCGGGTGGATATAGCCAAAATGCCGTATCTAGCCTCCCCTTAACAATCTACAGTTGATTTTTTTCTCCAAATAGCTTTAGCAACACGGGTTCTTACTTCAACAGTTTATTACTATCGACTTGGTCCTCATCACAAACTTAGCTCGCAGAATGCATTGGGTCCTTGTCCCAGGAACACGAACCTTCAAGATTTTTAGATCCACATGTCACATTTTTTTGTATGTTGATGAGCGATGTCTATTCTTGGCTATCAGCATAAAGATATGTATATCACAAATCCATGACTTCAACCAAGCCTCCAAAGCTTTTTGGTGTTCAAAAAGCTCAGGTCACTTTGAAAGATCATTTCTTTAGGGATCAACAGCAAACAAACCCCCAAAAAAGCGTCAAACATGTGAAAGTTCATGGCATGGAAGACCTTCATCCTCTGATTTTAGTGGATCCAGAAACTTTGCAGTTCCTTCTTGCCGAAGAGGTGTGCCGAATGGAAAGGAGCAGAATGGAGTGGAGAATAAAGATGAGGACAATGAGAAATTCTTGCGAGAGAACTGGCAGGTGACTCAACTGTTGACTGCCAGTTATCTTGCAAGAATGTGTCCTCATCAGTTGAGGCACGAGAAAAACTATTGGATAGACTGCACCCTGTAGATGGGAAAACGCAGAGGAACGATCTCCGGGATGCGCAAGACATGGGTTTTTTTGGATCTGTAAGTATGAACTCGCCTTTAACCAGATGGTCTGGGAAGATCTACAGACCTGACAGTGAGGGTAGTTATTGGAAATGGTACAAGACCAACTGTCCCTGCTGTCGAAGACTCTTAGAGATTACCATGTCATCAGTAAAGGAGGAGACACGACATCCTCGTGGCTCTCCCCCATGCCTCTGATCCTAGGCTCTTGCTTGCAGGAGCTCAGTCCACTGAGAGGGTCATCGTCCATACAGATGGTGTGTCCAGCAACTACTTGGTGCTGCGCAAGGTGGATTACATTGAGGGCGTTTCTGATCTTTACTTGAGCAAAGGAAATATCGGAAGATGGTGTCTTCACAAAGTTAGCAGTGTGGAAATTGGAGGACTATGCGAAGGTTTTAGTGTTGGACCTCGATATCATTCCGTTGAAGCAGCAATGGTGTGGGGTCGAGGGGAAGAAAATCATCCAAGCCCATTGTCGTATGACAGACATTTGAAGGGCAGAAATTTCTCATGCAAAGGCCCTCACCTTTGATTGATTATGATGCGATGTTAGTTTACCAAAGTGTAACCCTCACCTACTATGACCTCACCTTTGCACCTTTGTGTGGACAAGAACCAGGAGTGTCGGCCAGGTGTTCCTAGCGTTGCACTTCCGACCATACAGTGTCAGCCACTGAGTTTGTGCAGTACAAAGCTCCGGTTGATCCGGCAAAGAGGAATGATAGGCTGCCGCCTGATGATGCCTCTTTGTCGGATCCACCGAAATGCACGTGATGCGAAGTGCTGTGCCAGTGCCCTTGAGAAACCGAGCCCAGAAGCGTCGGATGGTCGTCGGTTTTTGGCACTGAAGACTACCAGGACTACCCAATGGGGGGCAGTCGGGGGATCTTCAATGCCGGCCTCAATTCTACTGCAGCCTGACTACTGTCTTTCAACCAAATGCTTAGTCCATCCTTGCCACGTTGCTGGAAATCGACCTGAACAGGATTACTTGTCTCGCTTCTTTGCTGCTGATTTCCGGAGGGAAATCTCCTTGGTATCAAATCAGCGTTGCATGGAATTACCAGTTGCATCCATCTCTCTTTGCCATGGGAGCGGTTGTTGCAATGGAGAGCCTTTTTTGGAGGGACTCTTCTGAAGCGGACAAAGCGTGGTTGCGCGAGATTGTTGTGGATGAACTTATTGGAGTTGTCCCATTTGAGTGGCGAGGCGAAGGTGTGGCACCGAATTTTGGCAGCTACCTCTTCGAAAAGTGAAGATCGGTGCCGTGCGTCACGCCTTGACCGCCACGAATAGTGAAGATGGTGGAAGTAGCCTTTGTTGAGCGATTGATGCCGATGTCCTACCAACGTGGCCATGCCCTCTGGATGTGCAAGGCAGCGGAACCTGAAGATTACCACAGTCATGGTTGCAGACGTGAGGGGCAAAGGATATTTGCGGGCGAGAAGGACATCACTCATGCTGTAAATTGGATGGTGCAGAGGGTGCTAGAGGTAGCTGTGCATGCCACAAAGGTTTGGCGCGAATGCTATGAAAAGTTAGCGGGGCCTAAGGGCTATGTCGTGAGGTTTAAAAGAGAGGGTGATTGGGTTCCTGGAATCACCGAACACTTCAGGTACCCAGAATGGAGGTATTCACCTACATATATAAGCTGTATGTAAGACTTATGAAAGGGAAAACCCACCCCAAAAAAATAACCTTATAAGGATCAGGATTCCTCCAAATTAGGTACTTGAAATTTTTGATGATAAAAGTACCATCGCAGACCGTGGTTTGAGGCTGGATGCTGTTGGGTCCGGGAACCAATGAGCTGAGAAGCTGTGATCTTTGAAAATTTTTGGGTGAGTTGGATTATGAAGGACAAATGACCATTGTTAAATTAACAGCAATGAAACTGGAAACTGGACACATTTATATGTTTCAGATATGTGTCCGTGTTCCATTGGTATCTTCTTCCGAATAAAAAAAATCCATACAGAGATTTTTTTTAGTGCATCTTTAGGTTTAGGGGGCACAGAACAAATCATTTAGTTGGACCAATTGGCAGCGAAAAAGTACTATGAACCACCAAGTAAGAGAGAAAACCCTTCAGAGGAGATTGCAAACAAAAAAAACCTAGGAGTATCGGAGCAGCGCTTCACAAAAAATTGATTGTAGACTCTAGGTTTCGTTGTCTTTTAAAGAAGGCTTTTATTTTATCTGGATGGTTGCGGAGATGTTGATGTTGGGGAGATTGATCCACTTTCACTATGTCAAGATACAATTATTATGTATACAACAATCCTTCAACTTGGTGCTTCACCCATCGTGGGATATGGCCTGGTATCCCATGGTGTTGAAGCGCTGAGGCCCATTGTGATTGCCAGTCTTTTGTCCATCTTTGTTTTCAAGGACTCCTGGCTTGGAAAAGGTCTGTGGTCCGCTTATGTGTGTACATAAGTCGCGTATGTATTATGATTGTATTATGTATGTCATATGTACATATTACACCTACATCTGCAATGAATCTGAAGATTTTCAAGTGGCAGGACAACACCCTTACAAACAAAAACAGTAGCCAAGATTCAAAGATAAAAAGATCGAAGAGATCATCTTCCAAGCACCATTTTTTTCGAGATTCAGGGTTTGCTGGGTGGTTTTCAACATCACCTTAAGGGGTTTTTACTGATGATAATTCACCTGTTTGTTATGATGTTTAAGGGGACATTCTTCACAAATCCTGATACTACTGTCTTATTTTCTAGGGATTCTACCTTCTAATATGTTTTCCACTTGTTACTTGAAGATAATATCATCATGACATGATACATGATTCCACTTTGGAAGCATTTGAAAACGGCAAGGAGATCACGGATCGGAAGCAGCTGATCCTCTATGGCCCGAACACCCTGACACCCTGGGGGACCCTGGGGAGGAAACCGGTGATTGACGCGGGTCCCCGCATGTAGAGGAAATTCATCTTCACATTCGAAATAGAGCTGCAGGGTTTGGTGAATGCTTGCAAAATGAAGCTTTTCTCTTTGGTTGCGCGACTGGAGAATGGATTGTTTCATTAGAATGCTCAAGTATCCCCAAGGAAAACTTGCTGGGAGGTAGACAGAGAACCAAGGATGACATGGCTGCAGCGCAGGTGGTTATCTTGATCGAAGAAGAAGCCCACTCCATTTTTTGAAGCGCTACCTTGTAGATGTTCTTTTTTCC
Source organism: Breviolum minutum Mf 1.05b.01 (assembly GCA_000507305.1). Taxonomy (NCBI): domain Eukaryota; class Dinophyceae; order Suessiales; family Symbiodiniaceae; genus Breviolum; species Breviolum minutum. The sequence continues at coordinate 21,162 of DF240713.1, forward strand.
TCATGAACGCATACGCCAAGTCTGGAGTCAATCAAATCTGTTTTGTTTTGCAAGCGTCCTTTCTTCTGGTTCTCTTTTCAAACCCCGATTTTTTTTGGGAGTTATTTTTGTTTCGCGAACGCGGAGATTTTGTTCCAACACTGAGGTGTTGCATTTACTCTGCAAGTGGTGGGCGTTGTTTGTATGGCCTCACATTCTGGATGAACCTCTCCAACATTCGGTCAGGGGAGCAGTCCGGGACCCTGACCGAATTCGCCCAGGTCGTGTTTGACCCCAGGGCCTTTCAAGTATGAAGACTAACAGGTGTCCTGTTAGGTTTTTCCATGTGAAAAAAACGATGCTATATACACAAATGTCAAATCAGCCACAAGTCACAAGTTGCATTCTCTTGGCCAATTCTCCAATTCTATAGGATTCAGTACAGACTTTTTTGAAGAAAACTCATACCCAGAGTCAATTCGCTGGGCCCCTCGTTGATCTGAGATTCAACGAAAGTGATCCACTCAAAATGCAGGAATTTTATTAAAAGGTCTAGACATGCTTGGTCTAAGAAGTTCTTACTGGTAGGTGTTGAGATGGTCCTTGGAATCATTTGATTCACCATCTTTAGGTCTTTATAAAATGTTTGCTGATCCAACATTTGATTCAATACCGGCCTTTTTTTGGCAATCCTTCCTGAAATGTCAGAATATTGCAGGTTGGTGAAACTTTTGAAATAGCTAGTTCACCCAGAGCAGGAAAGAAACCATATGAACCAACGAAAGTGCAAAACGAAACTCTCCCTTCTGTTTTCCGCGGAAAGGAGCCACCATATTTTCATTGTTGTAAACTTTACTTTGGTTCATTTTTCCCTATTTTTTCCCTTCTGTTTCGTTTTTGACCTGTTTTTTATTTGGTTCATTTCTGCGGGTGGGCCATTTTTTTCAAAGTTTCGCTTCAAACGGTTGTAGAAACCACCCAATGCCCATGAGGAACGACCAACTGACCGCATGTTACATGCCACCGCCAAAGATGCGTGATTGTCGACTCGTTGACCATTTTTCCAGCTCCAGATGGAGGTTTAGCGACGCAAAAAAAGAGGGTTTGGTAAGGTGATCGTCCCAGGTATCGTAAGTGGAGAGTAACTGACCCCCATTTATAAGCCAGCAAAAGGCCAATTTGGAAGGGGTCCCACAATCCTATCCTTAGGGGACTTAGGATCACCGTGGTTAATAACCATTTACTAAACGGGATGATCCTCCAAGTAAATGGTAAGCTGCAGAAAGAAGTTGGACGAACTCAGGTCTGAACTTATGGGAAGGGTGATTGTTTTGCAAGAACTGTGTAGAGCATTATTCTTAAACTTGAGCAGTGTTCAATATTGGTATATATATATACACATGATATCTATACTGTATTTATATATACACAATATGTATGTATACAATATGTAACTATAATATGTATATAATATGTATATGTATATGTATATATGATGTGTATATATAATATGTATATACGAAATGTATAGATGATATGTATATATAATATGTATATACATACATTTTATGTATGTATCTAATGTGTATCTATACACATATATATATAGATATATACACACATATATTTCCACGGGATTCACATTTTCACCCCTTGAACACCGACCCAAAACCGTCCCATATCGATGGCGTTCAAAGAATATGCGGAATAAATCTTCTGAAGCCGCGAGGTTATTTTTTTTTGATTCAAGTTGATTCCTTTTGAAAGTGGTGGTGAGCAACATCCAAGGCATCTTTCTTTTTTGGGGATGTAAAGCTTGGAAATCACCGGATCTTGGAATTTCGTTGAGTGTCACTGGAGTCAAAAAATCAGGTGATAGCGTAGAAGAATCACGCCAGCAGTCTATACCATGTGAATCTACCAGGTGAACCAGAGAAATCCATTGACCATGTATATATATATATACACATACACATGTATGCTGCGACATCACATGAGATGGGACCGCGCGGACGAACAAAAATCATCTGCGCAAATGCACGTTTTTGCTATAAAGGCTTAATGCGCAAAAAATCGTGTTTCGCTGCAGCGCAAACAACATGTTCAATGTTCTTGTCACACACTTCGGCCCCGGGGTTCGGGGAACCTCAACGCCCTACCGTATATCCACATAGTGGACAGGATGCAGCTACCAGCTATTACCATGGCCCCCCAAGGTTTGTTTTGCCATTGTTTCGGAGATCGACCCACCTTGCGATTTTTGACACCTATAAAGATTGATTGCCGCCAGCCACCATCTTTGTGTGGCTCATCATTGGATATGAAGTCTTAAAGATCAAGATGTGAGAAATCATGAAAGTTACATCATCTAAACTACATATAGTGTCCCCAAACCCCAAATATTTTGCTTATTTCCAGCCCATTTCAAAAGAATCGCCTTCAATCTTCAACTGTTGCAATTGGGAACGGCGGCCAATTTTCCGCGCCGCGGCCCGCGATCTTTTGGGGGCGTCATGAAATCAAAAATGAGTATCGCTGGGATTCACAGCCTGAGTGAGTTTTTTTTTGATTCCAGGGATTTGTGGGATCAAAAAAGGATGAAGTTTGTAGAGGTTCAAGTCATCCAAGTCCCGAGTGGATGTTTGAATGGTGATGTTTTGTTGGTGATCTTTGTAAGAGATTTTCTTTAGATGATGTGAATTTCAGCTTGGGGCCCTGGGAGGGTTTGGGGAAATTGGCAATTTTCCAATGAAGTTGGGGAATTTGGAGCATGCAGAATCGAACAATTTTTTGAAATTGGGTCTTTAGTATATTTGAACCGCTGCAGGATTGCTTTCATCGCTGCATGGGTTTGTCTCATTTTTTAGGCACCCATCTCAAAGATCCATTGAGATGGTTGATTTCTACTTGAAACCCAAGAGCCTTTGGCCTCTACTCTTCAGATAAACCCGTGTAGTAAAGGATAGCCAAGACTTAATTATTTTGGTTTCCCTTCTTGTATACAATTTATCATACTCACCCTTCAATACTGCTTCATTCTCTCTGTGCGTTAAATCAAATCAGTCACATGACATATAATCTGCCAGCATCTGAAAAAAACATGTGTAATTTGTAGAAGAGAACATTCCGTTGGCATTTGGGGATGCCAAGTTCCAGCATGTTACAAGTCGCACATTCAAAGAATCGAAACATGCGCTATCAACAATCCGTACATCAAGCTATCCTGGGCCTGAATTGTTGTTTTTTTCCACCCGATTCACAGACTCCAAAAAAAACCTTCAACCGATGGCAGTGAGTTTCCTGTCGGATTCAAACCGACAGGAACGACGTTGTCCGCGGCGGCCATCGATTTTTGCTAAAGATTAGAATAAGTGAACCCAGATCCGAGGAGGATGAGGATTCCCGAGATTTTTTTTGTTTCTTCCAAGCTTCCCCATCACTTTCGAAAAAGACACAAAATGGTTATTCTCAATTCATTTTTGAAGAAGTCTCCTATTTGCAGTGGTGTTTCCCTCCCCTCTTTATTTCATATCCGAACTATTGGTTAGAACAATTTTTCTCTTCATTTTGAAGTCATTTGAAGTCAATCCCCCAAAGCCTTATTCTTAGGAACCCCACCTTTAAATGCAAAACAACACATGCAAACAGAACGCCAAAAAGTGAGGTTTTGCTCGGGGCTTTGGCCACATGGCAGGTTGGCTGGCAATTCATCGGGCTTAAGCCACGGATGGAGATATATCAGCATATCTCCTGAACCCAACCTATTTGGATGCGACGATTTGGACGAGTTGGACAATATATATGTAAGTTGAGGGTATGAAAAAACCCGATGAAAATGCTGCCAACATTGGAGATACTGTAAGTCGAACAACCACAAGATATCTAGCTCCCCACTCAGAAAAAGGACGTGGCGCAAGTCCCAGAAAGTAGTTTACGTGACAAACACAGACCTGGCAGGCAGTTTTTTTTGGTCGATTTTTAAAAGTTCTTTGTCATTCCAGCACGTTCGCATCACGGGGAAAAAATTGGTCACTTTACTGGTGGGGATAAATTCCCTTGGAATGAAGTATCTAAATACTTTAGAATCACTGGTTACAACCCCCAAGATGCATCCCGTTTAAACATCTGTGGGTTAGAAACTTATAACCTTGCGATTCAAGCGGTTGGTTGAAAATTCCAACTGTTGATGCTTCAGTTCAAAAATGCGGTGGTCACCAGTTCAGGTTGGTAGTTGATCACATTCCCAGTAGTTGTATCAGTTGGAGTCTGTCTTTCAGCTGTGTTTGTACGGACCCACCTAAAAAACTAGCTGGACCCGAACCCGCAAAATACCCTTCACCTATGATTGTGGCATTTTCGACCACAAGACTTCTGGTGGCAAACAATAGGTTCAACACAAATTTGACCCCAACAGAATAGCTTTCTATTTCCTCTTCTTTTCCTTTCCTCCCCAAAAAGTTTTGGGCCTGTCGCTTTTTTTTTGGGAAAATATCTTTGGAGATTGATTGGTGAAACATTTTGAATCTGTACTTCTTCAGTCACTTCAGTCTCGGGCTTTCAGTTGTGGTTTCAAAAAGGTCTTGAAATTTTGACCCCCAAAGAAATATTTCAGCCAGCTTTTTTTTTGAGACATGCTTTGTTGTGAAAGGGAATGAAGTCGCAAAACCGTGAAAATGAACCTATTGGAAAAGGAGACTTCGATATTTCCATAGTCAATTTGAGGTGCAAACGTCGTTTAGGCCTTCAGGGAACAATGAGATGGCGTAGCAAAAAAAAATATCGGTTGATAAATCCGCTTCTTGTGGGAGGGTAGAATAGAAATATATAGAAGGTTCCCAAGTGCTCTTCCAAGTGAACTGCTTCATTCGTAGGTCCTTTGGCGCCCCGCTTTCACAGCACCCCGAAGTGTGGCCAGTTCAGACGTGAGGGCGTTTCGACCCTTCAGCTGTCGAGGGTCCCCAGATGCTTGCAGGAAGAGATGGACAAAGCTTCACTATTGGAGTTTTTGAGGAGTTTTCAACCCCGGATTTTTTTTCTTATCTCTACAACTTTGGAAAGTTGCGGATGTTCCAACGGATTGAATCAGTTGCCGTGTACAGCAAATGGATGACTATGTACAACGGATCGGATTTACGGCCCGGGCCGTACTTTGTTCAGCAAGGAGTTTTAGCTAAGTGAGGTGCACATCAAGAATGGACAATATAAAAATCAGCTCAACAATCTTGAGGTATCCCAATAGTTTCCTGAATTACAAGGGGACTAGTATTTGACTATTGTGTTTTGTTCAGTGCGCCAATAAACAATTCAGCAGACTGATACTATTGTTTCTCTTCATTCTTCTGGCTCTCAAAGGGAAGGAACATCTATGAGTCCATTTAGTGAAGGTATCTAGGTATGGCACGGCCAAACATATCAACAACAATCATAGAGGAAAAAACACGCAGACTTTCTAAAGATGCAAGTTGTGTCCAGGAATCTTGCATGAAACTAGCCTTGATCAAGTGGTGTTGGAAGATTATAGTTTGAATGTTGTCCCTTTCCTTGTTAGATCTTTTTAGGGTTCAACATCTGCTTCAAGGGCAAACCCTCCAAAAGCAAAGCAAAGCACACAGAAACACTTCACCAAAAAGGCAAGGTCAATTAAGATGAAAACAATTGCAAAGAACTTCACTTCTCATTCTCCATGTTTGAATTCTTGTACTTCTCCCAAAACTAGCTCTCTTTTGCTCCTTAGCCACGCTTGGTAGGGAGGATAGCATCTGATTTAGTCTCCCAAAACTTGCGGGGAAGAAACCATGCCATGGACGCTTCCGACGGTGCCATTGACGTCAGTGCCATTGACTCGCACTGACGATGCGGCAGCAACACCAGCGGTACCGGTCGCAGATGAGGAAGTACTTCGCAGTGGTTGGCTGGAGACACTTGAAAGGGTGCAAAAACAACAGTGGGGAAATGCGAAAAATCAACGGGCAATATATAGGTGGTTTATATAAGTGGTATATATACTGCCAATTGGGGGATTATATGCCACCTACCACCTTTTACGGCAACCATTAAAACTACCATTGCTTAAGTCTTTTTTTGCAAGCATCTGGCAAGCTGCTTACCCTCACGAAATCTGACCTCATTGCAAAAAAGTGTGGTTGTTCAGAGAGAACACTTGCAATTTCCTTTAATCATGGGCTTCATTCAGCGTGGTGGTTTATCTACAATCTATAGCTGGGTGGTGGTTTAATTCTTTGAAAAAAACACCCCTATTTGGGGGAAGGTGAACCCAAGTTGACTTGCGCCATATTTCTTCAGATGGGTTGAAACTTGAAACCACCAACCAGAGAGTGATTCAGGATCTTAGATAAGATAAGTGGCCAAGCCGCGAGGCCCTTGTAGCTAGCAGAGCATACTTCGTACATTTTTATGCATGCCGGCCGGCCGTCATTTGGAGATATAAAAAAACGGCAGGCCATCCCCCTAACATTGGGCAAAGCAGGAGTTTGGAGGGGCAAAAGATATTCTTCAAACAAACCATGAGGATTCATCTTGGTGAATCTTGATGGCTTGACCACAAGGGGCTCGCTAAACCACCACCCTGTGTGAGCCAATCCTTGATTGAGCCGTCGGTCACGACTGAGAAGTGTTGTACCAAAATCGGCAAAGACAACAAGCAAATATGGCCAGGAACCAGCCCTTGATCTGATGAACTTGGAGACATTTGCAGGTTTCTCTTATATCAATATATATATATATTACATAATACTATACATAATAATATGTTTAACAGAATACATCATGATCATCATCATCATCATCATCATCATCATCATCATCATCATCCTTGCTATGCTAATAGCACACATCAGAACTACGTATACCAAAGAATTTGCTAATCCTACTCCTTTTTCTCATCATCTCCATACACCTTGTCCGTTAAGGAAACGTTTGCCAGTGTTGCGAGATACCTGGGAGCCACATTGGTGCATCTTGACAGCTACAAGTCTAAGGTGCCGTGCTTGTGTTGGGGGGAAGCTTCCCCCCCGGGTGTCAAGTCCATGGATGATGGGCAAATTTCATCACAAATGGTGGTGGTTTTCCAGGGAATGCCTCCGAAACTCCGCTGAATTTCAGGTTGAGGAAGTATCGTAATTTGCCCCTGAGTCATCCCCAAACACATCCCATGAATGACCAATTCATGAATGACCAAAACCGCCCCGGTAGTCAACCCAAATTTCCGATGCTTGGAATCATCACCGGATTGATGGATTCAAATGAAACATGTTACTGTTCAGGTGGTACAATCCTCTTTTTTGTTTACACCCATGATCCATGCAATTCAATACAGGCCTTGAAACGATGCTTTCCCTGAGAAGAGACTAGGACTATGTGACTATGTCAGTTTTGGGATCTGTAACCTTCTCTGATGTGGGGTTTCGTTCTAAAATGACCTAATATGTACACAACGCATCATAAAGTATCATAAACCATCAGAAATGCGGGTATGGTCACCCTGAAAACAAGGGAGCTACTGTTGGTGTGGAGGTACCTGACTTGTAGGTGACCTTCATCCAGGGAGCAAAAGGTGGTCAATACTAATCAACCCAATACCTACAGCATGACCGGTTTGGACCTAAATCTGGGTGGTGGTTTCATTTTTTTAAAAAGAATTCACCCCATTTGGGGAAGATGAACCCATTTTGACTTAAATTTTGACGAGCATATTTTTCAAAGGGGTTGAAACCACCAACTAGTCTAAGGTAGTTATGGTAATGGACATTTGCAACGAAACGTACGTAATTCCAGCGGTAGGAAGGTGACTATAAGGATATGTGAATGTATACGAGTTATGGGGTCCCATATTAGAAAAAAACTCCAGTGATCCACAGCACATCATCACCAACATTCCACCACCACCCAACCACCCAGCCACCCACGAAACGATGCGAGTTTCGCCAGGTGTTACGCTGACCCCACGGTGGCCCAAGACCCCAAACATGCCTTGCAGCTCCGACAGCTGCGGAAAGTCGCAGCCTTCAGGCGCCCGGGAAGGGAAGGGGCCGGGCGGGCTCATGATGAGATGTTTGGGGGGAAAAATGGCGATTCTGTTGAAGTGATGTTGATACAAATATGTACTGTATATACATATACCATATATATATATACGTAAATTATAATAAATGTGTATGATATAAAATTGTATATATATATTATTCAATATTCCTTACATACATACTATATGCATACTTATTGTATGTTACATACTTACAAATGTGACTGGAATTTTTAGGAGGTTGGAAGTTCCGTGCTGCAGCAAGTTGATATTTATAGAATATTCCGGATGTATTGTAGAAGATTCATTCATTTCAGGTTTGGGCAATTCTTTTGGAACCATCAGCAGTAAGAATCGCAACCTGAGATGACTCCAGGGAAGATGATGCCTTTGGGGATGCCCTTTTACACCGTGCAACGCGACCTTGTGGATTTGTGTTCCTTTGGCTCATATGGCAGCCGTTATGGAAATAGAGTTTGGAAGTGATGGGTTTCATATGCATCAAGGTCATTTCCGGCAATATGGCCATCAAGAAGTGCTGGTGAAAATGTATTTTTTGGCCATGTTCGGATTGTCAGAAGGTGTTGATTTGTTAAGGATTATTACTCAAGTTATGGGAGGATATACATATATTATATATATAATATATATGTATAGGATATATATACTGTATATATTACTTATATATAATATATACACATTTTCACCGTAACCTGTGTGATGGGCAGATCTATATTTTTGTAGCTCAGCAGGCAAGTCGCTTCATGGGCGATTGCCGATTGCTAGAAATGGTGGGAGTTTCCATGATCTTCCCGGCTACTTTGGGGATGGGTAAGCTAAGCAAAAATTGCCACGCAACCGGCAACCGCCCCCCTTTTTTAAATACATCAAATACACAGGCTGGATTTTGTATGGTGTGAAATGAACAAACGGCAATCATGCTACAACTAGTCTAGCCTTGCCATTTTTGAGTTTGCTGGGGTGAAGGTGGAGGTTTCTTTGGGGACCTTAATCTAAACATATTCAGAAATGGTTGGAGATGTTTTTTTTTGACTGGAACCTGCAACTCTACATATTTTTTTATATACACAAGTGTATATATATATATATATATGTACTGTATATATATATATATTATTTCAGGCTTAGCCTCGGGTGAACTCGCACAGCTGGCAGGAAATCCCTTCCTTTCCATTGGCAAATAACACGCATGGTGAAATTTCCAGCCAGCTATGTTAGTTCACTGGAGGGTACCTCACTTAAAAGTAGCATGTCTCCTAAAAAAGGGACCATTTCAAAAAGGAAAGTCGTCTTCCAATCAGTACTTTTGAGGGGCTGCTATGTTGATTTTTTTGGGAGTACCCTCCCTAAAACTGACATAGCACCTGAAAATAGACCCCTGGAAAAGGAGATTCCTATTGGAAACCACCATTTTTAGGTGCTATGTTGATTTTTTAGGGAGTACGTTTTTTATTGGCCATCTTTTGTTCCAGTTTGGACGGACATGGGCCACGAGCTTTGGACATGTGACATGACATTGAAACAACAACAAAACCCCCTCGAAGATTCCCTGAACTTTGGGAAGTCTTAAAGCTCAAATGAATCTATGAGAATCTATAGGAAGTCATTTGACCAGGTATCCAACGCTTTTTTTTCTCTGTGAAAGAAACAAAAAGTTGAGAAGTGTTGAGCAGTGAACGCTTGCAAAAGTTAAACCTTTCATTTTTCAAAATGGATCTTCTCCCATGGTTTTTGAAGAGCCAAACCTTTAGTCTTTGGAACAGGGGGTGTTTTGTCTTTGTCCCCAAGGAATCCATTGATGGGTACATGGTCACCTACATTTATCACAGGAATCAAATCATATGTATATATATATATATATACAAATAAAGTACTGTAAACAACTTATTTGGAATACGAAATAGAATACATGGATATTCTATATGCATCATATCAATTTCTTCCCTCTTTGTTGCAGTGGGTTTTTTTTGTGGATCTGAGGTTGGATCTGGGTTTAGAAGTGCCACATCCTCATCAACGCTTTGCGCCTCGGTTGGCAAAGAAGCGGGAAGATCGGGACTTGCAACTGTATCACTAGTATATATATATACTTTAAAGATTGATTATATACTACAAGACTATGCAATCAGTATATTATATAATCATATATATGTAATTTGGAAAAGTTCTTCAGGTATTTTTCTGCCTATAATAACACCAGCGGATGTATGTAATTGATGCTCATCTCACTTGGACAGGTTGGAATCCCCCTGTTTTCCATGGTGAAATTCGTTGCTGACAAACGGTCCGAAACGGTCCAGCGGTTTCCAGGTGCATTTCGATGCCATGGACGAAAAGCTGTTGGAAGAATGGCTGAGTGCATTAAATCCAATTCTTCAGGAGGAGATCCAGGTGGAGAATCCACCGTTGGTTGAGGGTGAATCTTGAGGGACCTGTCAGTTGGATGATCAATGACCCCACCCCAAGCAGGATGCCAGTGGCAAGTTGGATGGTTTTTTGGCTGGGAAATTCCAAACAGCCTTAAAATGACATGTTATTCTGGTGGTGACTGGTGGGTGGAGGGTAGATGCAACCAAACAGGAAGTGATCGCAACAAAAATGCCGATAAGTAATAACACTGATTTTCATGCGCACTCATGTGGTGGTACAGTGTAAGTAACAACGTATGAAGGGAAAGGATAAATTTTGGGGTATCAAGACCCCAGAACTAGGCTGGTGAAGACATCCCTTTTCATCAATTGAAATACTGTAAATAACTTCAGGGTGACCATGCTTCCAGGCCAATTTGGAGAACTGATACTGTAACCCCGGAAATGCAATATGGACACCACAAATGATGACGAACGTGGTAACTTGTTTAACATTTGACAATTGGTATGTACCATCATCCTCAAAATCTATCCGTGTCACCCAAAAAAGACACCGGATCTGAAGTTTGAGAACATGGAAAATTGACGAAACCAACAGTCGGACTCCGAAAAATCCAACATAGCGACAAGAATCCATGAAAACCGAACACATTTTTTCAATAAGACACACCTTTAAAAAAAAGGTCCGTAAGTTTTGTAGGCATGCTTGTTTACCAGAGGGTAGGTGGTCAACGTGGTGCTTTCAACGATTTTTTATTTTTACACCTACTTGGGGAAATGATCCCATTTGACTAATATTTTTCAAACAGTTTGAAGCCACCAACAAGTTGTTTTTGTAAGACGTTGATGTCATCTTTATTTTCTATTTTTCCACCCATCGTTTTTTAAGTGGCAACCCAAATATGATCTTTTTCTGCCAGGTTGATGCAACTTTGGGCTCTGAAAGTCCACAGGTTGGAAACGGCGGAACAAAAAATTTGGAACCGGCGAAAAAAACGACCTACAAAGGTGGGCCTAAAAACCCACTTATAAGTGGAGTTACGGGGCCCCTATAAATGAGCTTGGAAATATCTTATAACCTCATTGGAATAATAAGGGTGATAGCCCCATATTTGATTATAACTACTAGTTCGGCCCACCTTGTATGAGTGGCATTGATTCCCAGGGTCACCCCCCAGGCAGATTTGCGGTCGCCTAAAAAATGTTTCGTGTCTTCCGGGTGGTGATGATATCCCAGCCTGGGTGGGGCCAACCTAGATCCAACCTTATCCCACCCCTTTTGGGATGTTTTTTTTTTTTTCCAAGACAACTTCTGTAAAATCATTGGGATTTACCTTATCAAAACTTGAGTGGAAGCTTTTTTCGGGACGAAGTGTTTGGTTGGAGGTTTTTGGAGTTTCGTGGCGATTTGAAAATTAAGCGATTTGCCGATGTCTCAAAATAAGGGGCTCTCCAAAACCCTTTACAAATGGCCACAGGAAACCAATGGGTATGGGGGGCCCGAAAAAGTGAGACACATATTTCTTGAGACACTTGAGACACAAGTTTTAGATCGTTCTTCCCTGCTCATATGGTGGTATCTACTTGCATGGTTGTTTTACCCCGTGGTCATGCCAAGCAATAAAAAAAAGTGGCGAAGGTGATGAAAAACGCCAATGCATTCAGCCCACTCAAAGCAGCTTTTAACTCACCATGGTTGTCAGCTATTGGCAAAGTGGGGTGATCATCCAAGTATACCACCTGGAAATTAGATGGCGCAACTCCCATGTACTGGTTTATCATAGCCCCTTACCAAGCCACCTTTTGAAGGTTGCGCCATCTACTTTCCAGGTGGTATATATCCAAGTGATGTTGTTTTCTTGTTTCTCTGCTAAAAGATTGATTAAAAAAAGGAAACAGATGAAAAAAGCACGGCAGGATGATTGCGGATGTAAAAAGTAGATCATATCCAACTTTTTGTGGATGTCTCTGAAAGGAGTCGGGCCTTGAAAGAAATGCGTGCACTGACCATCTATCAATGCATGCAAAAAAAATATACCCCGAGAATTTCAAAGCCAAAAACGTTGATGAAAGTTTCACATTTCTGTCATAGGGATATAGTCACGTAAACGAATGTGTGTTTGTGCCCAATTTTATTCGACCTTTTCCCCTGTACTTGGTTACCGAGTTTTTACAATAAAAATATGTAAAAGCACACGGATATATCATCTGCTCCTCGAACTCCGACAATTTATCGATGAAATCCTACTCTCTTTTTGTATATATATATATATACACATCTACATCTGTATATATGCACATATACAATTGGTATGTGATTTAAAACATGACAAAGATAACACTTTCAATATGACTTGTGTAAAATACAGGTGGATTTTCAACATAATCTATGTAAATTGTATAACTTCAGGGCCTTTTTTCGCGGCTTGGATCATCTTTGCCAAGTTTGTTGAACAAACCTGTGCAGGTTTCGGAGGGGACCCCCAGCAGCCCAAAGTCTCCCAAACCTGGACATGTCCACGCGCGGAAGCGCACCTTTCTGTACCGTTCCTTGGTTGAACAATGAGTGTTGGCCGAATAGAAGAAGTTTTGGTGTCCAAAACAATGAATATATATATATATATAGAGATCAAATAATGTGTTTCCATCTATTCTTTTGAAAATTGAATTTGAAGATTGAAAGTCATTTTTGATTACAGTTTTATTTCCTAATACTGTATCGGTCTTACTTCCAGGTGTTGTTCATTTCGTGTTGGAGCGAAGAGTGTTGGGGTCACACTTTGACGGACTTTGAACAGAAAGCCTTAAGGATGGATCGAAAGTGAAGATGGATAAAGGATAAAGGTGAGAATTTTCAATTGGAATTCTTGAAGAGGCAAAACCTTCATTTAGAAATTAGAAGGGATAAGTTTCTTCAGTTCATGTCCAGTGTTTCAATGAAGCTTTCACGGTGGAAACAACCGTAGAAACGATATTTTGTTTTTTTTCTCTGAGGGCAACAGAAAGAATGCTGTTTTTTCTCACAGTATGAGACTGTAGGTATGCAACTGTTGAAACCTCTGGGATTTGTCGGCGATGCCAAGCCCAGTTGAGGACAACCAGCGTTGATAAGACTCCATTTCAAAATGAACCGAAAAGTGACGGTTGAATTCCTTTTGGTATATTATATTGCCCTGGAGGAGGTGGTTGTAAGTTTACCTAGCACATTTTTTGTAAGTTATCAGCAACACAAAAAAGTTCTAGGAGGACTTTTGGACTATTTTTTGTGGCTCAGGATGTGTGAATCTTGAAGTTGCCGCCAATTTTGAATCACAAAACTTTTACAGAAAAAGCTTAAGGTTCGTTTTTATTTTTTTGGGAAATCCTTTGTCACAAAAATAACTCATTGAACACCAAAAATAACTTGTTGTCTTGCCCATTGGCATCCTGTAATTTACTGTTGTGAGGGTGATTTTCCCACCAGCATTCGCGGCCCATGTTCACCCGTGACATCGCCGAGGAAAGCACAGTTACAAGGTGAGAAAACATCGACCCAGGGGGCAGGCAACAGTTGCGGCAACCGGGAGATTCCCGTGGCCGATTCCTGTGGGGATGTTTTTTTTGTGTTGAAGAGAGACACCGAGATTTTCTAGCTGGTGGTTTCAAATGTTTTTATTTTCACCTCTATTTGGGGAAGATTTCCAATTTGACTATATAATATTTTTCAAATGGGTTGAAACCACCAACTAGTTTTTATTTGGGAGCCCGGTATGGATGTTATTTTTTTTCCTCCGCGGAGTGTTATATGTTTTTTGTTCATATATGCAAGTTTCCTTTAGTCCAGGGACCCTCCTGATAAGTTGCAATTCTTTTGGAAGTTACAACTTGCAACCCAAGAGATTGGAATGAGTGTTTTTGAGGCAGTTGCACTCATATTTGTCGCCCCAGAAACTGTGAGACACCAAACTTTGCAAACAGTTGTTTGGCTACAGAGTTTTTTGTTCCCTGAGCAGGAGGGCCTTTGGGTAGAGAGTGAAAGGGATAACCCCAGGAAGGTTTGCAAGCTCTTCCTTTCTACCACATGGTCCACTTCTAACATAATATAGCTGGGTGTTGCAAGTTATAAGTATAGTCAAACACTTTGTTATACACAGAGACAATTCCTTGAACATGCTTGAGTAACAAACAACACGTGCAAAAAAGGGCATGAAGATAACTGTCATGGTTTGGGGATCGCAAAATCCCCAGTTGCAGGTGCATTTTTGTTGATTCATTGAACCATCCAAAAACTCAACGCCAAATCCTTTGATCTCCTATCGATAGGTGACAGCCACAGATGATTGGTGTGGTGGCCCAAACATGCTGGTTGACAAATTGAGGTTTATGATTTTTGGAGCTAGCATTCGGAAGCATTTCCTGTCGTTTCAATGTCAAAAAAAACAGGTACAGGTATACAGGTACCTCCTGTTTCAGCCCATTTGTTTGCGCGTAAGAATAGTGAGCTGATCGCTCAATGAGAATTGAACGTATAGTGTATAGTGTGCAGGTTTTACGACATCGCTTGTATCCACCAGGGTCTTTCAGATGATTATTGAGGATGTAGCTTTGCCCCGGACAACCATCAGGGCGATATTGGCGACTCCATTTCTGGGCATTGAAAGCAGGCATGATATGGCATGATAGTCTCATAGGAATGTAGATGATTCTCAACCGGTGGGGTGTTTCAAATACTGTAATTCTTTTTGGAATATATGTATTGCATTATATACTCATATATACTCCCTATAGACATCTACATAATGACTCGTAAATACGTACACAATTGACAATCTTATTTGTATCCATGTCTACAGTACGTAGATGTGCATATCAAAGATGACAGACTACTAAAAGACCCCTTCAAAAAATCATGTAGACAAGAATAGCTTTCCAGCCATGCTTGTCTAGCTGTCAACAGAAGGGAGCAAAGGAGCTGCGGGTAACCTCTCTTCATAACAACCAACAGGTTTCTAAGCAAATCTCAGTTTTGTGCCCCAAGTATATAGTCTTCCTGAACCATTTTTTTTCAGTGTGTTCCCTATCATATGTCCCTTTTGGGGGGATTTTAAACAGCATCCCCCAATGGCAATCAACTTTTTCAAGTGATGTAATCACGGGAGCACACAAGTAAAGTCAGTTTTTTCTTTGGGAGGCTTTTTTTCTAGAGCTTTTCTGGGTTGTGCATCCTTTTCTTCATCCTCAACTCGCGAGCGACCAAATTGAGACTTCAAGCTTCCTGGAGAAAAGTAATGGAAGTCATTCGTCAATGTTGTTTACCTGTGAAACTCCCAAAGACTTCATCACACATATGTATATCTGTACATATACAGTATATACACGTTTTTTTTTCTATGTATATTTAGATACAGATACATATCTATACCACGACACACCTTGGAAGATTTCCCACAGATCCCACCCCGCCGTTTCGGACCCCGCATCCCTTCCCAATTGGAGGTTCGACGTGGCCCCGGCGCGTTCGGAGCCTTGGCGAAGAGCCTGGAAGTGCCTTGGATCGATCTTTAACATCATCCAGGTGATTCAAGTCGTGACCTTTTCATCCCCGATCGTTGGAGGTCACGAACAACAACCATTGAAAGTTGGGTCACGTGTCGTTTTCACCATCCCAAAAAAACAAGGTCACCACAAAGAATTTTGCCAGGATTATGGATTCAATGGCCCATTGATTTTTTGGGGGTTATCTTGTAAGTCTTAAAAGTTGATATTTTGTTGATATTCCCATTGATATTTGAGTTGATTTTTTTTAAACGAATGTTTTGTTTGATAAATTGTTATTGTTTTAAAATAAGCCTATTTTGAGTCCCTGAAATATGCTGAAATCATTTTGTAAGATTTCTCTTTTAAGAAATGACTTTTTGCGACACATAAACATACATGATGCCTAATGATTCGTTGATAGTTTTTGGGGTTCCCCTCGGTGGAGTGGACAGAAGTCAGGTGTTTTTCTTGGTATGTTTCTGCGCCGACTTATGAGGTGCATTATGGAGAATGGTGGCGGTGACGATAATTTGGAGGAGACAGTTTAACACAAAAACGTCGACTTGTCAACCGCAGATTTTCGAAGGTCAAGTACAAGACTCGGGTGTTACTGGAAAAGAATTGGGCTAGAAATACTATTGACAGACAAAATACGACCAACCAGTTGGGATGGTTTAAAGATATTTTAAAGCACTGTCAAATTAATGGTGTATTAACCATACCTAGAACAAGACTTTGTCCGTCAACCGTAGCTTCTGGGTGACATAGGAAGAGCTGAAAAAAATTCAACGAAACGCCACTTCTGGCCCCTTTGCTTCATGCATTCTCATACTATTTATAGCCGTTTCTTGCATCCCCCGTTGCAACTTTTTTGTTCGTCCAAAACAGATGATCTCGGGAAACGTCTATTTTTTCCATCCACTCATAGACCTTGCCAAACGTCCCTTAAAAACGGCTGAAACAGAAACGATGGCCTCTTGCAGTTGGCATTGCTGATGTTTGATGTGTTTTTTTGGGAGCAACACAAATTTGTTGTGAAGTTGGAATTGGGTGATTTTAATGCTGTTTTTTTGGGAAAAAACTCCTCCACTCTTTGACCAGACAAAAACAATGGGGCTGCTGGAAGTGGGACGTTTCTTTTATCCTGGAAGGTGATGGTGGTAATTAATACCAAATGACCGGTTGGAAAAATATCGCACAGTTCTAGGTGGTGGTTTCAGATATTTTCTAATTTCACCCCCACTTGGGGAAGATTCCCATTTTTGACTAATATTTTTCAAGGGGGTTGAAACCACCAACTACAGTTGCAATTCTATTCATTCGAATGCATTCTCGAAAAATCATGTAGCTCTTCCTAGTCTTCATGTTTCAGATATCCTGCACCATCCCCGCGAAATTCCTTTGATGATCTAGCCCAAAGCATCGTCCAAGTTGTGAGGAGTTGCTTGATGAAAGCTGGCGCCCTGCAAGCTATTTCTCCACCGAAAGCACTGCTGAGGCGTGATATTTTCCATCAAACATCACAAAGGCAGTAACGGGAGGGGGCACTGGAGAACTGATCTCGAATCTGGAGTCTAGAGGGTATGGCTGTCTTCAAAAATGTGTGACTTAGGGAGACCTTTCCAGGTCTGAAGGTCTCGGAATTTTGGTTTCGCATCCCGAACTTTTGTGTTGCGAAGTTTTGATATGATCTCACAAAGGTAGACTTGGTGAGATTTGGTGAAGTCTTATAGTTCACCAGAGCCACATATGTACCATGGGAAAATGGTGATATTTCGAGATATATAAGAACTATATATGACAGAAAGATCATTTTCGCACAAGTGTGAGCACTTTGGGGCGCCGCAACTCTTCCAGGTTTGGCAACACTTCGTTGTTTAGGGTACCTGTATATGGGGGATTATGCTACCCGGGTATGTGGGGATTATAATAAGCCATTATAAGGATTATGAAACAACCAGTATGATGGAAAGAAAGACGTTTTTTTTCTTTTTTTTCGTGGCTCATGTGAAGATTTGGGTTGATGACAAAAATGCATTTTTTGGGAATCAGGTATGGTAAGATGATCGCAATCAACATGATCAGTCAGTCGTATCATATTTTCATCCTGTTTCACCGATGATGTAGTTTTTCGTTTGGGGGCGCGGTGGAAGGAAATTCCGATCTACCACCAACACAAGCCCCTCCCAAAAAAAGAAACAAAACCAAACAATCAAACAAAACAACTTTTAGGAGATACACCCCTGAAGTTTGACATAGTCCCGACAAAAAAATGTTGCTTTGGGAAACTGGCACACTCCTCGGAGAGCTAAACTAAACTTCGGGATACTGTAAACCTTGGAGATTTCAACCACATCATTCTAAGGGTATACCCCACCCCAATGCCTTATGACCGGTTTATTAACCATGATGATGCCCGAGAAAAACACCATCCCTTGGATTCTCATGATTGTTTTGTTTATCAGATCCAGGTGACGGCACAAGTGCATGCAGGGCTTCAACCTTGGCAACGTCGCAACTTTGTTTTATTTTTTAAAAAACGTTGAAGGGGAGACTTGCTCTCATGATAAGTTTTGCGAACTATGTATCTATTTGTCTATGTATCTACTGTATGTACTGTATCTATCTATCTATCTATCTATCTATCTACCTACCCAGCTATCTATCTATCTATCTGTCTGTCTGTCTGTCTGTCTGTCTGTCTGTCTGTCTGTCTGTCTGTCTGTCTGTCTGTCTGTCTGTCTGTCTGTCTATCTCTATTGTGAACATGTATACGTGTATTTTCACATACAAAGATATTGTATATTCGTTTCAAACAAAATGTAGCGTATATCCAGAGATGCATCGAAAGATTTCAACATTGTCATTGCCACATTCTTCTTTGGAGTTAAGAGACCCAAGGCACTTTACTGTCATACTTTGATCGTTTCACGCACTGATTGACACACGCGCGGTTGCTACACCACGTGAAATTCATTCATCTTCATTTTTGAATGGATGCGCATGATATTAGTTTTGATATCTCCCCCAACCAGTTTGGAATAGCTTTTTGTGAACATGGCTGAAGATTCCAAGGTAAAGCATGGTTCTTATTGTCCGGTGCTGCAGCGAAACGTGCCGAAGGCGCAGCCAGCGCCATGTGGAGAGGATGGGAGCTTTCAAATGGTTCCCATTTTGCTTGAAGTCAGACATTTCTTTTTATGATAGACTAGGTAAGACTAAGACTAAGGAGTAATTTTTTGTCAGGCAAAAATCTGTAGCTTGAATATAAAGAGGTTGACTTTCATTGAAATAACTACAGACCTAATTTTTGATGGAGCTCTGTTTGGTGGACTATCTTCAGTTTTCCAAGGGTTAGGAAATACTTGGAACTCAAGTTGAAAATAGAGTTGGAAGAACCATGGTAAGGACAAAATCTGGCTAAGATGCCGTTTGTACCAGCATCTTCCATTCCGGGTGCAAAGTGGAACCCTAAAAGAACGGTGTATGGCACCCCTTATCATCCATTCAGCACCCCTTGGAAGATCTTACAGGCCACCCAGGGTCCCAGGTGATATGAAGCGCACCTCGTAGCCACCCGTGCTTCTCCCGGTGCAGGTCCTAGTTATGCCGAGTTGATGGAAGCTGGGAAAAAGTTGGATCATGAAGAAGCAGTTCGAGTGATCCAGGAGCGCTGAAAGTTTCAAAAGACATTGGTTGGAGATTTTTCAGGTCCTTTCTTGAGACACCCGCGCAACATTGTGAATCATGCGCATGTTTTGTCAAAAAATGGACCTTTTGGGGTCCCAGAACCAAGTACAGTTGGTACCCCCTGGTACCCCCCCTTCAAATTCTGGATCGGTTTTATTTGGTGATTTGGGGGGGGGCTCTTTCCCATGGACCAGGCCGATTTGCACCGTACCGGCATAGAGGGGGTGACTTGGATGATATGGATTGGAAGGGGAACAGAGATACCACGATTCTCAGTCAAGATTTTCCAGTAAAGTTATATAGCTGCCAAAATTGAAGTGAGTTTATAGATGTTTTGAAGCTTCATTTTTTTTTTTGAATTTTTCATTTGCATTCTTCAGCCTTTGTTTGTGGGGCAACATCATCAAACACATCTGTGATCTGGTACGTTGACAGGTTGAACAGCAGACATTACCTAATATGTCGAGAACGTGAGGCTTTTTACATCCCGGCCGGTTCATAGAAATGGCAATCATTTCGGAAGAGCCACAAAAGCCCAAGCTCTTGATCCCATATGTACTGTAACACACATATAGTATATATATATAATTATATATACACAGTCATATACATATATATATCACATGTTCCCAGATCTTGGGCGTTTTTCCCTGGGTTTGATTCGGACATGAAATTGTAGGGGTCCAAGGTTCCAAAATTTCCAACAAGGTCTGAATCGCGCCCTCGCGCCCCATGATCAAAAATTAGAACTTCCAGCAGTAATTCGGTAGTAACTTACTACACATGAATGACCAACAATTTGGCATGTAATATATATATATATTCTCTTACAACCACTTCTGGTTTATACCAGCTAACCAAAAAAAAGTCATTGCCCTTTGTTTTGTGTTTAAAACAACAAAAAATCCACCTTTCAGCCAACCCTTTGGGCCTTTGACCTTCCCTACCAGGACGCTCCACCCCTTCTCAACCTCGGATCAAGGTCAACGAATCGGCCTTGGAAAATGTGCTCTTGGCCTTCGCGGCGAAGAATTCGAAGATTGGTTACTGTCAATCCATGAGTTTTGTCGCGGCGACCATGTTGATGTATATGGAAGAGGCTCCAAACCTTGGCCTTGGTGTTTTTGTTTTTTTTGGGGGGAAGGGTGGTACTGTTTGATGAGTTGAAATCCGGCGATCGCCACCTAAAAAATGCATAGAACCTTAGTAATTAATGGGGAAAAACTACCAACCACAACTGGTGCAGGATTTCTGAACCATCAACAGTAGGACCTTCTTTTTGGGTGGGATTAGCATGGGAGAGAACATTTTGCAAGAAAGGTCAATCTTTCGCAGGTTACACCAAAACGGGCCCTATCATCCTGATGGGTCTGATGATGAAATATACTTAGGTATCTCTGTGCAGATGCTATTTTGATATTTGCCGGTGAGGTGAAGCAGAAGGTTCAAAATTAAAGGGGCACTGATGCAGCATCAGCAGTATATATAACTATAAAGGCTATTCCTGGCTGAAATGAAGTAGCTCAAAGTGCATGCTTCTCTTTTTGAGGCGTTGAACAAATCCTTCTCCACTGCATTCTTCACGGGGAATTTTACACCGGTTAACAAAAATTCTCCCGTCGTTTTTTGAGCCCCGGGACCGTTGATGGTTACGTTGATGAAAACCGCCCAACCTGCCTCTGTTGTGTTGACTCTGTTGACGCTTTGACTGCAAAAGGAGTCCGCCTTCTGGACGCTGTGTAGCTTATTGGAAGACATTTTGCCAGAGGCCATCGTGGAAGGGGAAAACAGAGGTTGTAGCATGTGTGACCTTCGAGGATTCAAGCCAGATAATGGGCTGAAGATGTGGGCTCTCGATTTGAATCGAGATGTTTTTTTTAAATTGCGATTTTCATTAGCTTGATAAGGTGTGTCGTCATTTTTCCATGGTGATTGAAGTTTGACAGAAAGGAATGTGCCCCAAAAAATATTACCTCGTCCAACAAAAACGATGTGAATAACACTCCTATCACTTGTTCCTTCTGTCCCTTAGTAACATAAACCAGGGATGTTTTGGACCTAAACAAATCCCAAACTGAACAATTGTTTTCATCGTGGCATCTCAATGCATCATGATTTCTCAAGAAACAACTCCTGCACCACTTGAGACAATAGAAAAACTCATGGTTTTAAATAGTGGGAGAAGCAACCAAGTACCACAAAATCACCTCATAAACAGCACAAAATCAATGGTTCCACTCAGCAAAAACCTCGTGTCTTTTTTGCTTTTAAATAACCCCTGAACCATCACTTCCTGCATTGATCTTTGCAGGACTATTTTTCAGAACGCATGGTGGGTCTCCGCACGGATTTACGCGTCTTACAGAAATTGCTGGCAGAAGAAGCACCCGAGTTGGCTGAACATTTGGATCTTGAAGGCAGAAAGAAAGGGACAAGTCGCAGGGTTGAATGCTTCACTTGGGACAGATCAGTGGGAGTTGTTGTTTTTTTTGGAAGCAAACGACATAAAATCCCATTGACGCAACTGTATTGCACGCTGTAAACACAACAAAAGACGAACTACGAGAGAGAATAATACAAAATACTAAGACACTACTATATGTATGTGCACCGTACAATTATTAACACCAGGAGGACCAAGAGCAGTATACATGATACTTCAAAATCCTATATTGACTCTTGATTTCTCCCAGATCCCAGAAAATTTGTGACGCTTGGCACAGGGATCGACCTGTCCCCCATCACGGTGAATTGGTTCTTATGAACCTCGGCAAACGTTGAACCGGTTCGATAGATCCAAGATGGAAAAATCCATCCGGTTCCAAATATTAGATGTGGAAGGGGTCAGTTTGAATTATATACACCATTTTTTGGGGGAGATAAAAAATGCAGCAAATGTATGGTGATTTTGAAGTCCGTTACAATAGTGCAGTGTTTAGCTTGGTAATATATGACGACTGTTTGGTCCAATGGTCTATTTTTGGTGTGATTCCTAAAAAACACATCTTGGGCTAAAGAAAAAACACTGGCAAATGTACCTCAGACATATTGAAGTGAATTGTTGAAATTGATAGAACGCCTTACATTTTGAGTCATGTCTCTTAAAAGACACACAAGCGCAGATGTTGCATGGCTTTCATATGATTTTTGAATCTATTCCCACGGAAATGCAAGCGAGATCATAGCAAGTTGACGCCCCTGAAGGGTTTGAGGCGGATGGATCTTTCACGGATACCATCCCGACTTGTCCAGAAGCAAAGTTTGTAATTCAAATAGCAATCTTTGAGATTTAACATTTCTGTACAAGGGAGTTGGGACATGTTTTTTGAGGAAAACACCACCAAAGAGATGTGCCAAATGCCAAATTAGCAGCCCAAAACAGACTGGATGGTCCAATCCTCTACCCAGTTGATAAACTTATCCCGTGGATTTTCAGGGGGTTTCATTCATCAATAAGCAGCGAAAACCACCAAAGGTCCCAACTACAACTATTGAATGAGAAAGAAGAGTCACTACAGATTTTACCCATTTGACTGCTGTTGGTAGACACTTAGAAAAATGGTGGGTGAGATGGGCCAGGGCTTGTCAAGCGTATTTAAACATATCAAATCCCTTCATGATTGCAAGACTTCTAGAAATCTGTGGTCCCAAAAACTTCTACTCAAAGTATTTTGAGCTGACGAAGTTCCGTGAACATTTGTTTACTCGCACGATTTTTTGAGACACCAAACCTGAGATATGTCAGGCCTGCTTGGAGGATCATCCCAATTAAGTTAGCAAGTGGTTAACCATGCTGATCGTCAGTCCCCTAAGTAGTGCAACCTTCCCCTTCCAAGTGGCCTTGTTTTTGCTTATAAATCGGGGTGATCCTAACCACTGACATCGGCTCCTTTCAAGGCCTCTTTCTCAACACCTTGCCAACAGAGTGGTCCCATCGTGTGCTGGATTCAGTGCCTTGGCAAACCTAAAAAGCACGACCGTGGGAATCGCAGAAATCCCGATGTGGACCTTAAAATTCGGGCTTAACTGCCGCAAATTCCCATGACCCCATTCGATTTATCCATTAGAAAGGAAGGATTTATTAAAAAAACACCCAACCAATTTCGAGGTCTAACTCCCTTTGTCAACTTTTGCGGAAGATGTTTTTTTTTAAAGTTTCGTATCTGGTGGTGTTTCACGTGGCGTATGGCAGGTCTTGCACGAAGGCTCTTGTGTGCTCTTTCGCATGGCCCTAAGCATCTTGTGGCAAAGGCGTAGCGACCTCTTGCCGCTGGGCTTTGGTTTCCGTAAGGTTGGTTCTTGAATGCGGAGGTTTTTTCATCGTCTGATAACCAGTTGATGGAACAGAAATCCGGGATTCACTCACCAGTTGAGGGAATGGTAGTTTATCAAGTTTATCCCATCATTTTTGAAGGTTTTTTTTTCATCCCAGGTGGTTTTCTCGCCCGATTTCTGAACCATCAACAGTAGGTTTGATTTGGGTTGGTTGAAGATCAAATGATGGTAGGTAGATCAACTCAAAGTCGTGGATATTGTTTTCTAAATATCGCCCGAAAGGGAGTATGAGGCCATCTAGTTGCATGTCTACAATGGTGAAGCGTGATTTATGGTCAGTTTACTATACCCAAGGGAGAAGACCTTTTTTGCAAGAAATTCCTAAGACAGTCAACTCCTAACATTGATCGCCAATGTGGTTCAACAACGGGGGACCCATTTCTTTTTTTGGAGGGGCAGAGTCGGGCAGAGAAGGTCTTTTTACTCAGTTTTTTCCCAAAAAAAGACAAACAAATAAAGAAAAAAAGAAAACACAAAATACACCCCAAAATGGGAAAGACAAAACACAAAACAAATAGGACGTCCCACTGTGTTTTGGTATCGTATTCTTTGTTTTTTTGTTCTGTTGTCCTGTCCCGCCTTCTTTCTTCGCATTGTATTCTTTTTGTTTCTTTTTCTACATGCAGCTTGATATCAGTAGAAGAAAAGAACCATTATGAATTTGAATGCCACACCCGTCTTCTCCCTTTGCCATAAAACTACTGACTGACTACTGAAACTAAACAAACCACTTCTAAAAGCAGTCTCTTTCATTAGTGTGTACCTCTGATTGCTTCACTGCTGAACTCCATTCCAAGAAATACCAAGCGAAATGTGTGCACATGTCTACCTCTCTTGCGGAAAAACTCGCGGGTCAAATTGAAACCTTGCATGAATGAAAGACGAAAAATAGCTTCCAAGCTGGAAGAACGGAATCATAGCTTCTTTTCCTCGAAAAAGAGGAGGTGCTGGAATCGTCTCCCCTATCTAATTTGGTGGTGGTTGTCATCCATTTTTGTCGATTTCACCGCTATTTCTTTGGGGAAGATGAATTTCCACCCAAATTTGACTTTCGCGCCACATTTTGCAGATGAATTTGGTTGAAACCCAAACCACCTACTGTTGATGGACAAAATCCTGCACCACCAAGGATGATGACTATCCCAGTAATTATAGGGTTTTAACCATCCCAGGTGGTGCAGGATTTTGTCCATCAACAGTATCACGAGTTGAAGTGTTGCAAACTCACTTCACGGGTGAAACTCAGGCATTGCACCTCGCTGCCCGATGCCTTTGCGTATTTGCGGAGCCCCATGGCCTCGTGTCACGACGAGTGTGGCATGGCGGAGGCCTTGGATTCCTCCGAGTTGTGGGTGCCTTGACGGCGCAGAAAAACCCAGGGACTCTGCAAGGTGTTTTTTTGAAAAATGGGGGGGGCATGGCTCAAGATGTTGCATCAGCAAATGGTTTAGGATGACTTGGGATATTTATGTATATATACATCTATGATTATTAAACTTGTGTATGTTAGGGATACCAATCTGGTTGGAAACCCATTTGCTAGATGCATGAAAGAATCCAGCAGGCTCCTCCGTGTTGGTTGGAAATATGATTTGTCTTTTAAAGTAGGAGCGTTCTCGCTTTCTTACAGGATAGTAGAGTTCTTGTTTTTTTTTCAATTAGGGAAAGTTAGGAGTTAGGCAACTTATTTAGTTTGGAGGTATAGGGGGAATGTGATTTGGCAAATGCTCAGGAAAACAGGAGCGGCATATCAAGATTGGCCGTGACATGTGATGGTTTCTCAATGACTTTGGAATCGGAAAGCCACCCAGTTTTTCTTCACGGAATTCGGTTGAACATCGGCCCATTGTGAAAAACTTGGGAAGATTTCTCTTGTCAAAGTGTGATGATCGTCACAGCAAAATCTTTGTGCTTGGGGGAAACTCAAACATCTACCTTCCAAGGAATCTAAGATATCCCGTGCAAGATGGGGGGGTTTGAAGATGTATAGATTGACTCCTGAAGCAACTGGATGTTTTTCAATGTTGCACGCAGCCACCCGTTTCGGTTTCCCCGTTTGATACCCCGCTGGGAACTTCACTCTTCGAATGGAAGGACCACCCGGGGTTCCCACAGATTGGAACTTCCCAGATGATTGTTACCTCTTATACCTCCCCCCTCAAGAAAAGGTGACCCCAGGATTTGAGGTATTTTTAAAAACTATGCACTGCTAAACTTATGAAAGTTGTGTAAACTATATGGCATATGTAAGATCCGGGGAGCCTAATTTATCTAATTTGGCTTCAGCTCTCAAATGTGGCACTTCCATTTTGAGGCACACCTTCCGAAAACTGTCAAAGCAACAAAAAAACATGGAAAAAATTACAGAGGGATGATTTGTTTCCTCCTTCGGAAAGGACTCAACACAATTTTTTTGGGGTAAAACAAAAAGTTTGGAAAACTAAAAGCAACTCCTCCAACAAAATTTGGGTGAAGCCTTTCCCACCCCAAGGAGTTGATGTTTGCCTCCTGGTTAAATGATTTGTCGGGACGACTACGCGTCCTGCGTCAAGAGCAGCTGCGAGTGATTCAGGTGACCCGTGCAGTCGGGATTGGCAAGTATATAAATGGATGGTTGAAGCCCTGTAAGACCATCCTGGAACTCCAAACAACCAGTTTTTTATGGTTGTTTCAATTGGATGATTCCAAATCATTACATAAGAAATGGTTGTTTCACCAAACATCCATTAAAAATTGGTTGTTAAGGGTACCAGGATGGAATATTCTTAAATCAGTGAACTGATAAAAGTTTCCCGATTTTCTTCGCCAAATCTACCATGAAGTTGTAGTTGTAATTGTGGTTGGGAAATCATGATTCTAGCTTGAAAAACAACCTTTTCATGACATGGGTGGAAGGAGGGATGGATTCTGCCTTATTTTCATGGGGTCTGGTTGACCTTCACCAGATGACCTTACTAAACAAGGTCGGGAAATTGTTTGGTTTTTCAACCCATGTAACTCATGACCTTTTGGTATACCAACTGCTAAAATTCCCATCAAAATCAGTGGCTTCAGGAATAATGGAACCAGGTTCCAGTCCAAAAGTGTTCCCAATTTAAATTGCACGCCACACATTGTTCGTTTGATGTGGGAGTCCTCCCCGAAATGACCTCAATTACTTGACAGGAAATTGGAGGTTAGTTCACACATTCAATCTTTGCAAACATCTCGATGGTGAGTGAGTACAATAGATAAAAAAACAATCTCCAAATTTCTAGCAGTCCATTTTAAGGAGATTCCTCCTTACTAAAAGGATCAATGTATGGTATATTCACCTACACGTTTAGCATAGAAATCAACCATTCATGGACTGGTACATATATCAGTTTTATGGATCCTGTGACACATATGGCTGTTTCCTTAAATGGTGGTACTGTACCCGCAAAACACCCCAAAATGATCAATTCTTTCTGTTTTCAGTAGGAAAACCAATGGTTGTCGGGGAAACCCACCATTTTAGGAAACCCTATGGAAACCCTCATGGTGGTTTGTAGGGAGTTTCTTCGATTAGGCCTATTTTGGGTTTGGTGTGATGTCGCCACCGGGTCCAGGCTGAAGATGGGGAGCCGAGGCGCAAAATCTTGCCCTCGTTTCTTGATGTTTGAAAAGCTAAAAGATGAAGGAGTGAGATGTATGAAGTTTCTGGGGGTTTTTGGATGTTATTATGCTGTGGCTGTTCTTTTCTTCTTCTTCTTGTTGTTGGTGTTGTTGCTTGCTTGCCTTGCTTCCTTTGCTTTGCCTTGCTTTGCTTTGCTTTGCTTGCTTTGCTTGCTTGCCTGTTGGGTGACAACTGAGGTTTAGCTGGTCAGAGTTCGAGTGGACCAGTGTGTGCCTTGACCAGCACTCAAAGCTACCCTGGAAATATGGGGGGTTACTAACCCATTTCTATGCAGCCCTTATTGGTGGGGTAGCAATGCGCGTCACTGATTAGATGACGAGGCATTTGGCTACCTTAAGAGAGTCATAGTTACTCCCCCAAGAATGCCATCATCTTTCTACGCCTTCTTTTCTGGCGGAATGCCCTGAGGCTCTCTATGAGTTCCTGGTTAAGCCTAAGTCCCAAATCGGATGCTTGGACGGAAGGACCCCAACCACAGATATTCGCGCAGATGTCTGGCAGCTTGAAAATCATCGTTGGGATTTCATGGCATTTCTGTCGGTTGGGACCATACCAGGTTTCTTCATGAGTGGGACCACCCCTTTTCTGGGTTGGACTGACAAACGTACCATTAAAAAGAATTGGAGCTCCTGGAGAAGTCTTTTTGAAACCTGATTTTCAAGCATTATTCCACACGAAAGGTAAGGAATGGTAAGGATGTTTTGATAAGCAATATTTCAGCGACAAACGTAAACGTTCTTGCAACCCATATTCTTCTATTAGCAACCGAAATGGGACAGCTGTTGCTTTGCAAGGATCCAGATATGGTGATGTCGTAACATGGATGATGGGTACGCAGTTTTGGGAAGTTTGAAGGTTGAAACTACCGACCCCCTTGGTTATATTTGTCATCCTGAAAAAAGTTTTGGGTTTGAAGGATTTGTGGTGAACAAATGGGACCCTGAAGTTTTTTTTGATCATGTGTTTTTGATTGTTTTTGTCTTTGCCAGAAAGCCCCTCCATTGGATGGAGGGTGACAAGAATTTCTTGAAGTGGAATACCCTGCTGAATTTGTGTGTCCAGGTCCAGGTTTGAAATATATCTATTATATCCCATGTATATTTTGTTGCGTTGCCTTTGTCAAGCAGCCCGAACTGCTTGATGAGAAACATCAAGACATGTCCTGTAAATTGTAGCGAACCCCAGATGACCTCAAAACTCTTGACTACTGAAAGAATCCAATTCCATCTTAAAAGAACTGAATTCCCATAGTTCGCAAACATTATGGAGGACATCATCAACTCGGCCTTGTAGGAAGGAATATCCATTCTTGGAGGTACAATCATGACCAGTTGAAACTGAAGAGCTTCAGATCAGCCCCTTGCTGTCAATTGCCTTACCCTTGAGCCGAAGTCTTGGCTTGCTGCACACCTGTGTTTTGTAGTTGTTTGCCGCAGATCTTTCGCTTCGAAAAGCAGGTTTCTCACCCCCCGGATGCATGGAATTTGGGACTTCCACTGTTAAACAGTGAGCGAAGTCTCAAGCGGTGCTTTCTCAATGACTGAGCAATGGATGCCAACCAGTCGTTTTGGTGCCACCGGCTCGGAAGGTGCGAATGCCACACATGAAATCTCAGGCGCACAACTGGGGATGGACCCGATTTTTTTCTGGCGAAAAAAAAGAAAAGGTCCCAACAAGTTCTTTGAATATGGCCATTTTTGAGGTTTTTTTCACCAGGTTTGGGTGAACTCTCCAATGAAACACCAGATTTTTTTTTGAAACTTTTTTCAGACTTTTTCAGAGTCATGTTTCAAAGGTTTGGGTTTAGTGAAAGTTTAGTGATTTACATTGATTGGTTCGAAAGGCTTTCAAAACTGAACAGGGACACATAATGGTTGCTCTGGGAGGGGACGCCCAATCCGAGAATCCTTTGTTTTTAAACGATCAGAATTCGAAGTTTCTCTCAGCAACATAATTTATCCCTGAACCAAAGAAAAAGGTTTTTTCAAACAACTATCGTAAAAACTAGTCACAACAGTTGTTGAAAAGGTCCTTTTTTTTTAAAAAGCAGATCAATTTATACCTGGAACTCCAAACAACCAGTTCTTTATGTTTGTTTCAATTGGATGATTCCAAATCATTACCTAAAAAAATGGTTGTTTCACCAAACATCGATTAAGAATTGGTTGTTTGGGGTACCAGGTATTGGTTAAACAGCTTGCATGATCCTTGCAGGTGGTACGGCAGTGACGGGTCCTTCGATTTATGGACCTGCCGCATCCTCATCGTATAGCCAGACACTTGGTGCGCATATATTTCCCCGGGTTAGCCTCCAGTAAACGCAAAGCTAGCGGGAGATTTGACCCTTTCCAATGCGAAATATATGTGTCTATATAAATATATATATATATATATCACATAATTACATATACACACCAACTGGTGTTTCTTTTTCAAAGCATCTATGTCAGTTTACTGGAGGGTACCCCCCGAAAAGAACAAATGTCACGTAAAAAAGGGACCGTTTCGCGCGTTTTTCAGGTGATGTGTTGAGCTTTCGGGGGAGTAAAATTTTCTGAAAAGGAGCAACAATTAACCAAAAACCGTATTGATTTTTGCGTGGTTTTCCAGTTTTTTTTGCATTTCTGCTATCCAGTTGTAGCTTGGTTGCTGGTGTTGTGGGTGTTTTTCTTGTCTGGGCTATGAAAGCACCTCGGGCCAGAATGGCTGTGAAATGTACTGAGATATGTCATTTCTTTCCCTTCAAGAGGACGGCTTGCAGTGGGTATCCAAACCTATTGGGTTGATGACTCGATGACCATCTACTTTTCTTGGGTAGTTCCAAAAGATAAGAGGTATAGAGCCTCCTCCTAGGTATATACAGCTCTATCCCGACAATATGTCAATAAGCAATAAGTATCCAAGTGTATCCACGACCATCCCCTGTTATATGGAAAGAGGTCCCACATAGAGTCTCACCAAATCTAACCCACATTGCAGCAAAGAGAGCGCTTACTATCCAAAGCATACTCCGAAATATCTCCCACCTAAATTCATCTCAATCTGGATGTAGTTTGGTATACACCCGTAAAACTTAGTCAGGTGTACCATTTTTCGGTACCCTAGCAATCGCCCCCCATGACCTAATGGCAAGGATGGACATCGTCTTTAGTGGCATTAGCTTTAGTGGCCTCACAAGGAGCGAGTTTTCGGGGTTTGGCGAGTGAATCGTCCTCGGTGACTCATGGTTATATCTCGGAAATATGGGTGGGTGTTTCCTTCAATGGTGGTACCCTCAATCTCCACCCCAAAATGATCATTTTTAGTAGGAAAACCTATGGTTGTTGGGTACCACCATTTTAGGAAACCCCCATATTGTGTAGTAAAATGATTCTGTAGGTTTGATGCGACCCAGTTGAAATGGTTGAAAACAAGAGTTTGAAGAGAAGGTAAGCGCAACGTCGCGCAAGCTACAGGGTGAAAAAAAACCAGGACTTTGTTATCACTGACCATGGACTTGATGGACAGATTTTCCTACACGAATATATCTGGTGAATATCTCATCAATCATATTTTCTTCTTTATAGGTGCATGATGTATGTGTATATCAATACGGTTGATATATATATATATGGGTGTTTCCAAAAATAGGGGTACCCCAAAATGCATGGTTTATAATGGAAAACCCTATTAAAGTGGATGATTTGGGGGTACCACGATTTTCGGAAACGTCCATCTATAGATCAACCATCTGGGTACTTCCTAGCTGGTCATCGAAAAAGCCATTTGGAGTGGCAACCAAAGCGATTTAAGATCATACTTTTCGATCATGGAAAGAATCTTAAATCACACCAGTTGTATTCCGCATAGCTCCCGACACTGGTTCAAGAGCTATCCCCACATTATCATCGCTACTACTTGGATGATCCATTTGAGTAGCTTGTCCATATCCTTTAAGCTTGTAAATATGTATAAATATATATATATATATATATGTAATATGTCCCATCGACTTAGGGGACGCCTCAACGTGAAGGTTGTAGCTGGTTTAGCTGTACAAAAGCACAGTTTTTCATCGATCCAGGACCAACCATAAGCCACCAGATCCGAATGATCTTGGCCCGGGTGGCATCTACCATGAGAAACAGGTGCACTGACTCATCGGTCCGAAGTTGGAAGGTTTTTGTTGTTGTAGATTTGGGTAACATCCATAGTTTCATTTGCAAACCTTAGTAAACCACATTTGGTTTAAAACCACATACCTTTGTTAGGTTTGTGACAGGTTTGAACCGGATGAGGGAAGCATTTACATTCACTTACATAACTTACATAACTGGTTTCCCGTTTAAACAACTTGAGGATTTTTTGGACCCTTTGTGGCACCACCAGTCGACCATTTGAACTTGGGTTGAAGAGTTGCCAACTTTTCCTACCTTGGTTGTGCTTTTCTATATATAGGGATATATATATATATACATATGTATAATACATATGTATATATAAATGTCTCAGCAAAATGAATGTCCTTAATCGTACTTGGAGGTGGGTGCAGTACTTTTTCACTATACAAAAGATGACAGTTTGACACCAACAAGTTCCCCCTAATATTTGCCCTTCCAAAATGGCACAGTCTTCCCACGATTCACATGTTCCAAGATTATCTTCTTAATCTCTACTCAGGAGTTACGCCTTCTACTCGTATCTGATTTTTCAATGTTTTTGTCAGGCCGGACAGCTTTGCGCAATGCATATGATGAACAACATTCTCCAAGAGAATCGTGTCACAGAGGCCCAACTGGGGGTGAGTTTATGTGGGAAATCCCGTGGATTTCCTGGCCTTGTTTTTTGGATAGGTGAGTAAACTGACCTCAAAGGTGATTCGGAAAAAAAATGGGGCGGTTGGTGAGTATTAAAGTTGATGACTGAGAAATCAACTGCGGTTGCAGTTTTGTAGTGATAATTCTTCAAAAATCCTAAGCCGTTCGTTAGATTTTTTGAAGCACCATGGCAGTATATGCTTTTCATTGAGACAGAATCTGCCGGTTCAAGACTGGGGTCATCCATTCATTTTATTTTAAACGAGCTGCTTTTTTGGAAATGGACGGGCTGTAGATCAAATTTCTGATCCAAAAACTTTTCCGGATCCATTTTTTCTAAGGCCACAGCTGTTGTGACAAGAGCTTTCACCAAAGATCATGAAAAAATACCTCTTGCGTGTCATGGAAAAATGATTATATGGATTGGCTTGTGCAAAGTTGTTATACTACGCAAGTTGGTGAAGTCCTGATATTTGAGACATCAAAACTTGAGTGATTCCCAAACTTCAGGGTGAACTGGTATGAAGGCCCTTCTAAAAACACAGGTGAGAGACTCATAGGATTAAGCTCGATTGCTTAATCAGATGATCCCATGAGAGATTACAATTCATGGTGAAATCTCGTCAAGGTAACGGACGCCAGAGAATGTCACACTTACAGCTGTTTCTTTTAGTCCGAAAAATCCAGCTTATTCATCTTTCATTGAACCAGACAAGGATTGTCGAGGATAATTTGGAGATCACCGATGAACTAAGATGTATCATTCCCTGGTAAATCATTGATGACTACAATGACTACAAATTGTTTCTGCATTCCCTAGGTTAGTGTCATGTTGTTTGATGAGATGGATCTCTTTTTGTGAAGGATCCCTGTTTTGGCAGTGTATACATTACAGCTGTTGGGTGACTTGTGTCCTGGGTCCCATGAGCAGGGAAAGGACAGGAGTTTGCAACTCCAATTTGAACCTCAGATTCTGGTGAGCAAAACCCATAACCGTATCCTGGAAAGAACCTGTCAGTTGTGTCCAAATTGACTTGGTCTTAGCCGGCAAAACATCAACGTCATTGCCCAGATAGCGAGAGCTACAGGGGTTTTTACTTCTAATAGTAGGGGGCCTTGGTTGCGACTTTGGCAAGGATGGGGTTAATTTACTGTGTTTTTTTTGTGCTGCTTGTTTGGTTTCGCTAGGTGTCCCCAATTTGAACTGTGGACTCCGCTTGAAGGAGATATTGCGCAAGACGGCCAAGCAGTTAGACAAAGCGCAACAACGCTTGACCGGTGGCCGCAGCACGGATTACATGAACCATCGACAGGCTGGTGCCACCCTGACCTGAAAGAAATGCCATATGTATCCGTATGTCTTTGGTTACTCTCGTGGTGCTGAAAACGTTTGCAGGATCCTCCCAAAATGACGGGACACTTTCAAATAGCTTGGGGAAATAGGAGGACTCATCCAGAATGCAAACATATGGACACCCATTCATCCAGACAGGATGGAAATGATAGAATTGTATATACCATCTCTGACCCGAACTTAGGGAAAACATCGGAACAAACTGGTGGATTTCCCATGAAGTCCCAGAATGATGAAATCGGAAAGCCTTCCAAAAAAAATCCCACAATACGATGCTGACGTTTTTTTACAAGGAGTAACCTATGGTTGATACGTTTAAAGCAAATGGCGATATGTGATGACTCATGGTATGTACTCTTAAATCATTTGAGAGATATTTTTTGGTACTTTTCCTCCAACCATGCAAAAACCAATGTTTTTTTTGGGCAAGAAAAAAGAGGTATTCTTTTTAAAGGGAAATGGCTGCCCATTCCAAAGATGACAGGATGGCTTCTTCAATGCCTTGGTAGTGCAAGCTGTTTTCAGTGGCTTGGGCTATCATGTACCTCGGTCCAAAGAGCGTCTTTGGAGGAGGTGATGACTTAGATATACTTAGATAGTCCTTAGTATAAACACCCATAGGTTTAAGGCTCGTTTTAAATACTTAGTAAGTAAATAGTGCATGACGTTTGAGAATATCCCATGCTTGCTAGCAAGCAATGCTTGAAGCTAGGCAGTAAGAAACAAGAAGTAATAGATTTGAACAGAAAACAATGGCAACAATTTCAAGTGTAAGATCATGATGCGGAGATCGTCATGAATAATAATCAACTCTAAACTAGAACAAACTATGAACAACCATGAACAAAGATGAACCATAAGTGACTCTTAAACTCTCACACACAAGACCAGAGTCATAAACATAAACACACTAGCATGAACAAAAAACATCACAACACATCTACAATTCTTACCCCAAATCATGGTTGTTTTCTCCTCAATTCTGGATTTTCAGGCACAGGTCGTGAGAGGAAGCATGATTGACATCGAAGAGGAGATGGCCTTCCTTGCCAACAAAGCGCGGCATTGGTTCGGTTGTCGCAGGCGGCGGTTGGGATCTGGGATGTGGGTTTTGTGGGGGGAACTGGCCGAGAATGATCTAAGACCTACCCTTACCTAGGAACTCACATATCCCCTTTTATATAAAGGCACATTTTGTAAGATGATTTTCCTTTTCCCCAGGTGGGATATTTTTTACATTCAGTTGTTTTGGTGGCTTGGCAGAGATGATCCACATAAGGGTCCCTTTGGGTTGAGATTCTTGTTTCCAGTTCGGTATCTTCAGAGTCAGGAAGCAGAGAAATTCTTGGCTTTTGAACTTGCATGGTTGCATTAAAACCAGGATATCTAGTCCAGGCCGGTTTTTCATGGGTTACTACTGGTCATCTCAAGAAACCACCCAGCCAAACCCCAGAGCGACTCGCATGGCGACCAAAAATCTGGTCGTTGAAACGTGTCGTTTCAACAGTTTCACAACCTTCCCAGATATGACGTGACGGGTGAGAAACCACTCCCAAACCGTTCTTTGTACCAATTGTACCAGTTAAGGTCGATATTATAGTTTATCACACTATATATATATATTCTCTACATCCCAATCATCCCAAACGGTTTTTCTGGGATTCTCCCTTTGCCCTACCGTTTTTTCTGATAGATGCGGGGTGCAAGGTTAGGGGATGGATGGTTCGATCTCAACAGCTTCTCGGTCTGAAATGTTTTTAGGACAGTGCAGATTGTTGGTCATGATCTAGGTGGCGGTTTCAAACATTTTTTATTTTCATCCCTACCCGGGGAAATGATCCAATCTACGGTCAAAATAGGTAGGCGATCCAGTTACCACCCCCTTACCCCGTGTTCNGCCCAAACTGTGGTAACGTTCGTGTTCAAAGTGCTACGCAATGGACTGCTTCCTTACATACTTTACACATGCCCAAACCTGTGATAAGTGTTCACAGTGCTAGGCAATGGACTGCTTCCTTACATTCTTTACACATGCCCAGACCTGTGATAACGTTCGTGTTAAGAGTGCTATACGCAATGGACTGCTTCCGTACATAAATTACGCATGTCGCAATCTGTGATAATGTTCCTGTTGGAAGAATGATTGAATGATTTTGGGTGGCAGCTCAAAAAATGCCATCCCGCCGCCATTAGGTGCTGCTTCACTGCTATTGGCGACTCAACACACGTGTTTAAAAAAATCCATATTTTTTTTATTCCTCGGCAATCTTGCATGCTTAGTTCGCACTGGTTTTTACAATGGATTATGGCGTGGACGACAATGTGTGGGGGTGGTAACTAGGTCGCGCGCCTCAAAATACTATACCAGATTTATATATAGTGTATTTATAATTATATATATATACAGGTTAAGCTATATGAGTAATTATATGATAGATACCAACATATTTCATTTTGTAAGTTACTGTACTGTACAGTAGACATAGATTTAGACAGTCATATGGACCATACGAATAGAGGAATTCCTTACCATGGCAGATTTGAGTCGCACCCGGTGGTGGGGTGGTCCGCAGTGAATATCCCGTTGTTCAAGAAGTGGTGGCTGAAAATACATCCCCCGCGTGGTACTGGTACAGGATTGGACTGGCATCATGCCATGCCGGATCTTTTTTTGCAAATTCCGAAAACTGAGTTTTTCAGACTTTTGACAATTTTCGGGTTTGAAACGTCCGCAGAGATTAAGCTAAAATACTGTGAGTGTTTTTTGGCAGTGAAAAGTTCTGAGAAAATGTGAAAAGGGATAGCTGTTTAGCAGACGAAGTGGTCCGTGCAAATGAATAATATGCTTCGGGGTGGTACAGCACAAGTGTTGGGATTTTCCGGATACAACCACAATTGGGCAACGAAAAAAAACTTGGTTGTTTGGGGTATATAGGGGATTTTACTACCAAGTTATGTGGGGATTATAATGAGCCATTTCAAGGATCCCTATTAAACAACCAGGATTCCATGGAAAGTAGCCTAGTTTTTTTTTCGTGGCTCAATTGTTGAGGTTCAAGTGATGCAAAGGGTTGACCCTTAACTTCTGAAGCGGTTGTTCCATTCAAATATTCAACCTATCCCTGCTGGGGTCTTTCTTGGATCTATTGTCTTTCTTGGAGTCATTCGGCTCCGCTTTGGCGATTGCATTTCTATCGGTGTGTGTTAGGTCGTGCGCCTCACCCATCTTACACAAAAGTTTCTCCCTGCTGGGGTCGTTGTCTTGTTTTGTAGCTCCGCATTCATTTTGGTGTGAGGAAGACAAATTTTGACTCCTGTTTTGATTGTATCTTGCTGTCCTGCAACTGCGGTGTCATTGAAGGTGATACTCAAAGTGCCATCGGAGATGTGTGTTACCTTCCAGCAAGTCTCAGTTTTTTCTGTATAGATCATCGTAAGCCTGCTATTCATCAATGGGATCCCCCCGGCCGTTGGTATTTTTTGAGCCATTCTGAGGTTGTTTGTCAAAACCAGAATACTACGCTGACGTAGAAATCAAGGCCCGACTGTGCGGGTTTTGGAGGGAAAAACCGACAGAGAAGAAGATGTGAGAATTGCTCCCAGTCCCCCAGGCAGTATTAATTTTTTGATGCCAAATTTTCATCAAAATTTCCTTTTTTGAAGAAGTTCCAAGGTTGGGCAGGTCTTGTCTAATTTCGTCATACTATTAATGGTTCAGAAATCAAGGCTGCCAACTGGTATGCCAGATTTTGTCCATCAATGCTTGGGGTACCAAATGTCACTTTCAGGATCTTTCAGGGAGCAGGGTACCGTGGCAAAAAAATGGGTGTACCTTCAAGTCTTGTTTCCTTTAGAATGATAGGATCCAAACCATGAGCGAACCATGAAGGAAGGGTCTGCTTTGATTTTCAATATTCGTCCTACATAGGAGAGGACATCAAACATATTTTGGAAGCGCCACCGTCACTGACTACACTGTAGCGAAACACGATGTTTTAAGCCTCACGATGGGTGATGCCTGCGGCAGTCACAAAATTCCTCTAATTGTTCTTGTTCTTGTTGTTGTTGTTGTTGTTGATGTTGTTGATGTTGATGTTGATGTTGTTGTTGTTGTTGTTGATGATGTTGTTGTTGTTGTTGCTGTTGTGCCACCCAGACTTTTCACATCTCATTTTGGAAACATCAGGAGCATTTGCAGTCAGCAGAAGAACAAGGTTATCGCCTTTTTGTAGTACGAGGTGATTGGCCTCCCACCTCACTAGAGGAGGTGCCAAACGCGCCCAACGCTGGTCTTGAGAGTTGATTGAGACAAGTGGGAATGGATGACCTAGGTCCTACAGCTGGGAAAAGGGGCTTATTCACGCGTAATACAGCATCATCATCTTTCGGAAATTGTAACTCATTACCTTGCCGTAATTTAAGATAGTTGGCTGAACAATCCACGATTTTCCTGGTCAATCAATACCACGGAAATGGTGGATTTTTGGATTTTTTCATCGTTCCATTTTGAATTCCCACAGGGCGTCCTGTTATCATCATCTCTTCAATTGGTATGATTGGAGATGACAACCAAACGGAAACGTAATCAATGGATCCATAGTCCTCTTGTAATGCAGGATGCTTCTGCACTGGCAGATGCAGTGCGAGGATGCATAAGACCCCTTGGACGCTCGGTGGGAACTGGTCTGATGTCAGGTAGGCCACGATTGGTCTCGAGATTTTGGAGGAAGGTATTCTATATACTGACTGTACCCTCCCTAAAGCTAACGTAGCCCCTGAAAAACGAAGGTTGCGTTGGGATGGAACGTCTTTTTTTGACCAATTTTTTTAACAAGTTTTTTCTGCTTCAGCCATCTTGGTGTCTGAAAATTACTTTTGGAAATCTTAGTAGCCAGTCACTCACCAGTTACTCAGTTACTTGTAAGCTGGTACAAGTCCATATAGCGGAGTTATAAGAATGCTTACAACTGCTTACACTCCCCAAAACTAACATAGCATTTGCCAGGAGGCCTTCCCAAAAGGAAACTCTTCTTCCAACCCCAATGTTTCAGGTGCTATATTAGTTTCAGGGAGGGTACGACATCATATTAATAAACAAACTACCATGCACCACCAAGTACAATTCCAAACAACCAGTCCTCCACAGTAGGTTTGCATTACCCAATGTTTGCACCCCTTGGACATTGTAGTCTTTGACTCCGGGGTGAAAGTAGATGGGTTTTCGATGGAGCTTGGTTTATCATGGTTTATCATACCCCTTTATGCAACAAGATTTGGAAGTTGCACCATTTTCCGTGCTTCACAGCAACCTCTTCCCAAAAAGGTGGTGGTTTTGGATACAGCGAATCCGAAACGAAGAAATGACTTGCATACAATATTCAGATTCATGAATCACTGACAGTACTAAAGAAATGCCTACCCTCCAGGGAACTAACATATTCCACCTGGGGAATTGGAAAATCCCCTTCAAACGTGCTGGCTGGGAGGGAATATGCTAGTTCCCAGGAGTGTAGATTCAGTGTGAAGATTTTGGTGAAATCTAAATGTTTTTTGAAGCTTGAAGTCTATTCATTTGCTGACGAATCCAGCTGGCAAATACCTGAAGAACAAAGATACCTTAAGGGACTAAATCATCTTAGGTTGCAAGCAAAAAAGCACCCATCCGAGGTTATAGGCGGAGCACAATTGTTTGTCCTCCTGGTTTGGACATCATGGTAGATGAGAAAAACAAAGGCCATTGGGGTCGAGTTCTATCTTTTTCAGATGGAAGCGTTGTGTTGCTAGATGAAACACTTGGTTTTGATTGCTGAGGATTGTGTTGTGTTAGCTGAGAAAATTTGTACAGCAAGAAGCTTGAGATTTTGCCTTGGGAGTAATCAAGAAGTGTAAAAAGAAGGACATCAAGCGAGCAGTTGGTGAACAGGGACAACACAACAGCTTAAGCAAGCAATTTGATTATTGGATGTCATGGCCTCAATGAATATTAAGAACTTACAAAGAGTTAACGACTGCGGAACACTGATTTGGGGGACTTTTAAGATGAAAACTTCTGGGATTTGGACACAGATTGGGTGGTTTGTAGTCGAAGATCAGGTGCCGAAAAAAATCACTTCCGAAATCAGAGACTTTTTTTGCAGGCGATTTTAAAGGCCAGGACCTGGATGGTTCCAAACATGTTGATGTTTTTTTGGTTGAAAAAAACACCCGAAATTTAACAGTTCGCCCCTGGAAAATGAGGGTTGGAAGACGATTGGGCTTCTTTTTAGGGGCGAGCTGTTAAATTTTCCAGGGGTGTAGTTTTTGGTGAAAATCCCATCAACCCCCTGGGATGATGATCATCCTTCCTACAACTTCCTGCGCCAAGTTGGGTTCCCACCGAAAGATTTCCTACCTGCCAGTTATAAGTAGGGTTATAGCCCCTATACATGGCCTTGTAAATGGGTAAAAGGGGGTTATAACCCTGCCAAACTATAGGGGCTACAACTCAAAATTATAACTGGGAGGGGCCCACCTCGTAATAGCATCAACACTTTCCAAACTAAACCACCCTACAGGAAACGAACATATCCCACCTACCAAAAAGGACAATCATTGACTCAAAAAGTGTTTTTGGCAAGGGAAAGGTGAGTTCCCCAGGAGGATGGTATGTATTTTATGGGAAGATCCCAAACTTCTAAGACATCCCTACATGGAATGTGTGATCCCAACTCTCCCCCGAATCACAGCCAAACATCGCAGTTCAACTAGTTTTTTTTGGGGAAATAGGTAGGACATCAACAGTTGAATCTAATGAATAGGAGGGTACATTTGGCTTCGGAATCTCCTTATCTTGGGAATCTTGGGGGTCCAACCCCAGGGTTCCAGCCTTTGGTTTTTCCCCAAACAGTCTACTGTTGGGGTTCTTAATGCAACTTTAGATCTGGCCGCCTTGGTGTTGGTTGCTGTGGTCGGCTTCTTGGGCTCTGAAGTGGTCTTGTCTCCCGTTGTCTCCGGTTGTTGTGGGGGGTGGGTGTTGGTTGGTGTGGCGGCCTTCTTGGGCTCTGAAGTGGTCTTGTCTCCCGTTGTCTCCGGTTGTCTCCCTTCATGTGGGGGGTGGGTGTTGGTTGGTGTGGCCGGTATCAATCTAAATTTGGTTACTGTAAACTGTTTGGGGTCTACGCTGGTGTAATTACAGCAAGTGATTTTTTGTTGAAAGAATCCAAGAGAAATCATCCATACTGTTACATGGAAGAAATTCGGCTAACCACCTGGGATGTAAAAATGTCCTGTAAAATTATGGGATGAACTACCTATCAAGTGGTTAGCAGGATTTCTGAACCATCAACAGTATAAACCATTAGCCCCTCAATAAGCTGCCAGATTCACACTGTAGCGGAGTGGTTGTCAGGTGTGGCGGAACATCAAGTGCCCTTTTGGTTGCGCTTCAGTGCCCACTGGTTCTCGCCCACCCGATTTCAATATCACGAAGCAGGGACTGCTGATGATTGGCAGGCCATGAGTGAAGGTTGTTGTGCAGACCCACTGGCGATGATTGGACCTTGTGAAAAAAGAATGGAATATACCAGCTTTTTCCAGCTACTGTATACAATCAGTTTTCGGATGATATGATTCATGTCCATTTGGAGCCATTTGATCAGATAGGTTTATTTCAAGGACCCCTAAATCCAAGATCTCTGGACCTCACATTGGGACGTGATTTATTCGCCACGTCCATAGGAACATACCCAAAGTGCGCCACACATATTTGGCCCCAGAACCTCAGATCGGTTGTTGAAAAGAAGCCTGATTGACTATTGGTTGATTGTGTTAAGAAGATTACACCTACTTACTTTGGTTGCTTGGGCTATATAAGAGAATGATGCTACCCTGTTTAAAAAGGGATGATTGTATTTCGTCGTGAGAATATGTGAGAATAGCATATGTTTTAACACGCCAGAAATTCTTGGCTGGCGGATTCTCCCAAGTGCCCGGTTTCCTGAGCCCTGAAGTGAAACAAAAGGTGGATTTCCCCCAAATTCACTGATCGCCCCCTGAAAAGAAGCCGGACCAGAAAGGGAAAGTACTCGCAAGCAAGCAGCATTTTTCATGATTGATGGCCACCATTCGTTTGCAGTAGTGTAATATGCTGGGTTTCAAGACTGGGGAAACCACCAATGAATCACCTTCGTTCAATCCATTGGACGTACTGGTACATGAAATATGTCTAAGAAAAATTCAGGATATTTCAGGTAAGACAGGTCTAACATCAAGTAGATCAGAGAAACCCGTGAAACTAAGGCCTTTTTTCATCCTTTTTCAAACGGACAGAAATGGGATTCCAGATTCCACCCTTTCAGAAGCATTGCGACCTCAAACCACGACTTCCCTTTGTCCACCTCTTGATCCTTTGGTAAAACGATAAAATGTGTTCCACTTTTTCCGGGAAGGTCTCCATATCTAGGATCATCCATATCCCCTCATATCCCCCTCCATCTCCTCCATAACTGTAGTTGGAGAGATTCGGGATGAGAGTTGCTTCCCCAAGTGTGTGATATAATCCTCCAAACTCGACTGGGTGTATCCACTCTTGAATTCCGGTCACCCATGTTGAATTGGAGGCTGCTGAATTGGGCTGGCAGAAGTTCCTCGGGATTGAAGAGCTTTTTAGAACACTTGGGAGATGGATGAAGATCTCTTGGGAAACAAAAAACCAATAGGGATACCCAATGATATCCATATCTCTCCCAAAAAACCCATCAAAGTCATCAAAGGGTAGGTAAAGCCCAAAGCATCCAACCATCCAAAGACGTTGTTGAGTTTCGAAGGTTGTTTCAACACACTTTTGCAACAAAAACCCTACAACCTTTGCTTTACCAACAGGCTTTTTTCATGGATTCCTTTCATAGTTGACGAACGGGGGATTGCCGATTCGGTGGGCGATACCAGGCCACCTTGTAAGGCTGGGATAGCATCGGGAGAGCCAGCATCGCCATAGCGGCCATAGCGGCGATACATCAACATCAAATGGGACATGTGTCTGAAACAGAAATGCTGGTTTCATCATTGTTTCTTTATAATTTCTAAGCATTTTGAGACCTCAAAGTAAAATGAGTTTTCCAGTTTTTTAGCCTTCAACATTCAACGATCATTTTTGAACAGTTGCATCTTCCTCAGCGGAAAGCCCCAAATTCATGGGTTGTTGAGTGAACTAAAGCGACGAAAAAACACCACTTCACCCCAAAAAAACCGAGTTCCTCAATGAAATCAAAATCTCCCTGGATTTCAAGGAGAATCCGTTGGTTGGTGAAAGGACTCCACCGAGTCCACCCGAAAAAATTCATGGAGTCGGTGGGAGGGGATATTTCAATGATATCAACACAAAAACAGGGCCAATTGAAGCCCATTTGCAACCATGATTTTCCAAGCAATTCCAGCCTTAGGAAAAAAGTCACTGTGAAGAAGAAGACAGCGGCTGGCGCCACGCTACAGGAGTCCGACTGCGCTGAGAGCAGATGTAACCGTTACATAATCATGGTAACCGAGTCATCATGTTTAAGTACCATTTTGGGAAGAAGAGTGGTTTTTTGAATGACAAAGAAAAAATGTCTACTACTACTACTACTACTACTACTCCTACTCCTACTCCTACTCCTACTCCTACTGCTACTGCCACTGCCACTGCCACTGCCACTGCCACTGCCT
This sequence comes from Breviolum minutum Mf 1.05b.01, assembly GCA_000507305.1. Taxonomy (NCBI): domain Eukaryota; class Dinophyceae; order Suessiales; family Symbiodiniaceae; genus Breviolum; species Breviolum minutum. The sequence goes on from DF240713.1 coordinate 64,603, forward strand.
ACTGCCACTGCCTACTGATATGGTCAATTACTATAGGGAGGACTCTCATTTTGTCTGCATATCATGCGTATGAGCATACATGGTGTATCCAAATCCCGGGTGTTCGGCCGTTCAGGAGGATAAGATCGAACAGCCACACACACCAGATGCCAAGAAGGCCCTTTTGTGGCCTCCCTTTTGTGGTGTTTTTTCACGGGACATTTTGAATTTTGGAGGTCTCCCATTGGCTGAAATGAAGCTGTGTTGGGATCCGCGTTTTTTTGCACAATAGATCTTCGTCAGGTTTCAATGCTGTCCATTTATGCATATGAAACGGGAAATCAGTGAGGTTGGAAACACAACTATTTGAAGCTGTCAAAAGTGTCATGGTTGATCACGGAACGATGGAACCGCAAGTTGTTTGATACATCCTTCACCAATTTCACCCCTTGGAACTTGGAAGAAGACATCTTCTTAGCAGAATCATCCTGCCCATCACTGTTCGTGTTGCTGGAGTTTCGAACACCAGCCATTCTGACTTATTCACTTCTAGAAGTTTTGCTTACCGGTGATCTTCGAGCTCCCAAGCGGAGTGATGGGTGCCCACACACACAACCATCCGACATTTTTTTCACAAGGAGTTGAGAAAACCAACAGAAATCGAAACGTGTTTTTTCCAACATCTGGGTTCCTTTTCAATTTCCCGTGTGGGAGACCATGGTTTTTGTTGCTTCCCTCATCTCATCTCTCTTGCAGAAGAATGAATCCATGATTTGTGTTTCTTTTCCCACAGGAAATGTCTGGCAGCATTATGGAAGTCCTTGAGGAACAGGTGGAGGAGACATCTCTGACTGAAAAATCATGGGGATTTATGCATGTAAAGCTTCCAACCATGAGGTATTTTTGAGGGCTTGGAGATGGTTGGGGTGGGTCCCTTCTAGTGATTTTTTGAGTGTCTGGATGGCTTGGAGATTTCCAACATTTTTTTTTGCGTCAAAAAGACGGGATGATTTCAAAGGGAGACTTAAACTTTCAGGGAGATAAGATGATATCTTGCTGAAAGGAGAAACATCAGAAGATAATTCTTTTGATGATCTACGAAGCACTATGTAGTGTTTTTGTTATTCTTTGGAATGATTTCTGGTCTTTTTCTTCAGTGATGCTTTTTTTTGATATCGATACAATAAATGTTTCCAGTGAGATGCCAGAAGTTTCCCCATCGGCCCGGTCGTATATCTTTAGCAAAAATAGCCCCTGGCAGGAATGGCTTGATGCAGCGATTGAGGATACAGAAGTTGCATTGGAAGATGAACCCGTTACTTGGTCCCTGAAGCAATACGTTGGCGGTTACAAACCCCTTGTAAGCCCGCCCTTGGCACGGGGGTAGTCATGTCATGTTAGTGGTTGGAGGGGACTGTCAACTTTGCTAGCTGGTGTGAGATAGGGAGGAAACGGATGAATGAAAGAATTAGAATCACCATAGACAGTACTCATCAACTGGTCCATGTGTTTTTAGCGCAACAAAGGTTCATTTTCTCATTTCCTATTCTTTGCAGCAGCCAGTGACCCCACCATAAATTGGTTAAACCAACATCAAGCGTCGTCCTGCTTTCAAAATTATCAAATTTGAGGTCCCCTGTTTTGCTACCCTGATGATTTGAGATCCAAAAAAATTCGGACATCTCAAGAGATAGAAACCTGTCTCAGGGAACAGTCAGTCTTTCAACATGAGAGTTCATTTTTGTTTCGGTGGCAGGCCGTTTTTGGGAGAACAAGACTTTCATAGTCCAGAGAGAACTAGTTGGGAAAACGAGTTTCCTTTTCCATAGGTGGAATATGGAATCGTTCCCAAAGCTCATATTCAAAGCTGACAAAATACTGTATATCCAAATGCAGAATTCCCTGTTTATGATGGTATTCACTTCAATATATAATATATTATACCAGGTCTATGTACTATGTATATAATATGTATAAATACATACACGTGGTATATATTTGAAGAAAGGACCTATACTGCTAATGGAAAGAAAAAAACTCCAAACTGGTCCACACCCATTCGTTACCGAGCTGGGCAATTGGGCAAAGCCTCCAATTGATTGGGGGTTTGCCAAAAACCTTGGAACTAAGTGGGTAAATAATCTCTTCAAATTTATGAAGGGAAGCTCATTATATCACATTTACTATCCACTGGGTTTTTCCAGTGTTTAGGTAGGACCCGGCCAGTTGATATAAAGGACTGTTTTTCCATCAGCACTTTGTCGGTTTTTAAAGCGACCTAGATTGTCAGATCTCTCAAATTGTTTGGGAGACCAGATCCCCCAATAGCTGGAACGTGATGGAACCGGGAAAAAGACAAAGTTAAAAGTCCTTACCAAGAGATCCCCACTGGAAATGGTGATTCATCAGGAGCAAGCCGCTAAAATTTTGAAAATGACTTGAATTTAGATGAATTTAGGATGGTGAACTAGAACCTTTTCTTCCTTCAACAATCCTTTTCATTTTTGATGGAAAATGGAGGATGTATCAAAAAAGTGGTATCTGGTAGTCTTTTGCTATGGAGTTATGGCAGCTATGGGATTGGATGATTGGATCTAAGAGTTTCCAAACATACCCCTGGAACACCCAACCAACAGGTTATGAAGGAATTCCTTTCATTTGGGGCTTTGTGGATTCCAGGGGTATGCTCCAGGGGTATGTTGGGGTAGTCTTAGATTGGACAATTCCTTTGGATTGGATTGTTTTGCAACTCATCCACTGCTGGATAGGCTTCTCGTCCTATCTTTGTGTTGACACAAGCACCTGAGTTGAAATCAGAGGGACTTGGAGATTCGACCAAGGTGCTGGATGTTTTCGCGTGTCAAAACAATATACCAGGAATTTTCGGGGGGGAGAACAATAGAGATGTTGCTAGATCAATGCTTTCCTCGAATCAGAACTTTGGGTACTATAATCGACCTCTAAAGGAATTCAAGCTGGGCTGTAACAGCTTCTCTTGGATGATTTTTTTGTAGGGGTCCGTTTTCAGGTCAAACCATGTTGGTTTGCGGGGGAGTAATTTGTTCTTCCCCTGAAAATGAATCTTGACTCAAGTCGAAAAATCACACTCCACTAATCTAACAAAGCTGGATCCCTTTTTGAAGGGGATGTTGCAGCCAGCAACTGGCAGGTTAGGCACATCATTGACATCATGCACAATTTGACGAAAACCTAACACATATTTGAACATTATAGACATAAAGTGAGTTGTCATAAATGTATGGCATGTATATTTACATACCATATACATCCGTATACTGCCACTTGCACATTACTACATATCAATACATGTATCATGTAGATATATCATATATATATATATATTACAGTACATGGAATCATCGTGCCTGTGATCTTGGGACCTTCTGCAAGGTCTCCATCATCATCCTGTTCTGGATGATTGCTGCGATCGTGTCCCCCAGCTCGAACCATGGCCGTCAAGTTATCTACCGGGTAGATGCTGGTCGGTCACCTGGTATCCTAGGCCTTGGCCTCGGGATCATCCGAAAATATATGTTCCCAATATAAATGGGAACTTCCTGGTAGGAAATGAACATGAGCACGGAAAAAATATTGGAAAAGGACTTTTAGCCATTTTTCATCCTGGTGAATGAAAAATGGAAAAGATGAAAAGGGCATGGTAGTTGTAGGGTGTACCACTTTGATTGTTTTAAACGGCCACTGGACAAAATCCACTTGTGGCAAACTCATAGCTTCGAAGCTCTTTTCAATGTCAACACTTTTTGTTTCACAACAGCAAGTGGCTTTTTTTGGGATTTTCAGTCATAGAAAAGATGGATTCCCCCACCATTCTGTTGGGGGGATTTTCTTTGGGTCTATTAGGTAAATTGGCCCAGAATGCGGTTGTAAAACTGCACCCGGGGGTCCTTGTTGGGATAGTCCCAGGTCCCGTGAAATCTAACGGAATTTTGATGGAGGTTGCAGCCCTTCGGTTTTAAAAGGCAGTGTACTTTTTCATGTTCAGGAACTGTTTTTTTTGTTTGAAGAATTACTGTATATTATTAGGTGTATTGGATTTGAACTATATACCCTCCAGGGAATTAACATATCCCACCTTGGGAAAAGGAAAATCATCTTCAAAATGCAATTTTGGGGGCATATGTTAGTTCCCTGGAGGGTAAGTATATATAAGTATGGTATAATAGTATAGGTGTAGCGGATTTGGATTTGGACTCTGGATTTTGACCAGAACACAAAAGAAACTCTAGTTAGCATTTTGTTAATTCACTGTGAACCAAGCGATGTTATCCACGCACTATCTCCAAGGCTTTGTTTCCTGCCATTTTTTTTTTGGGGGGGGGGTGATTTTTGAGCAATAACCCCTTTTTTTTGGGGGGGGCTTAAGATGATCAAGTTTCCCGCAGAACAATGTAATCAAGGCTTGTGGGGGGAACATTCAACGCCAACACCAGCCGGCTTCCAGGAACGGCTGGTTGTTCACGCTGGCGGGCTTTGAGAATCTCGTGCCGGGAGAGACGCTCTGCGAGGCGTTCGGAATAGATGTTTTCGCCAAAAGGACCATTGAAAGTTTTGGTCAAGGATATATTTGATACCTAACATCCCTTCAGTAATTACTATTTGTCCCTTTGCGATCATTTTTAGTAGATCTAATAGTTGAATGTCAAGGGTGTAGCATTGTTGAAAGCCAGTGGCTTGCCTCTTGCAGGCATCGACGGACTGCCAGGACGGGATTTTAGGATGGACATCAACACTATGGGCAATGCAACATTTTTTCTTGGGAGTTTTACTCTAGTGGAAGAGTTGGCAGATAGCTCTCATCACTACGAGGAGGTGAAAAGGAGTCTCTTCCGATATTTTCTGCTAGAATTGTCTTGAGTTTGTTTCGAGATCGGATACAGTCAGATGCGGGCAGCTGGGTTCAAGAGTTTCAGTCACCATGCAAGAATGGGCACCCTTGACATCAGCATGACTTACAATCTAAGAGATTTTAACTTCTCAATCAAAACAAATATATAGCATAGCAAGTAGATTTTACATCACATCCAAAAGAACATAAAGAGATCTTCTATGCTCCTTTGGAAAACACACCCCAAGATCCTCTAGAGAAAACGAACTATAGAACATGAAAAACATTACCCAGTCACAGGTGAGCAATGAAAAAACCCTAATTGTTTAGGGTATATAAGTTATATAAGGGATGAACAACTACCCAGATATATAGGGATTATTTCATAAACTATTATTTCCAGGATCCCGTCATGAAAAACAACCAACATTTTTTCACGGAAAGTCAGGTTACCCAGGTGTTTCAGGCTGTCAGCTTCATCCAATTTCCACCAGGACCATCGTTTTCAGATCTGGCGGTGGTGGTCATATCAATTCACCCACACGGGCGTGTCGCACGTGGGAACGTTCCTTGGTCCATGGGGAAAAGTCATCCAAAAAATGTGGGCGGAATCCATTCATGTTTCCACCAAACATCGTTCATGAAATTCATTCATGAACGGGATTTTGATTCAAAATTTTGGGGGCAAGTTCTTAATCTAGGTGGTTTTGGAACATTTTTTTATTTTCACCTCTATTTGGGGAAGATGCACTCATATTTTTTCAAAAGGGGTTGAAACCACTAGGAGGGCAAGTTTAACAATCCTTTCGCAATTTCTTTGCCCTGCCAAGGCCCCAGTAGTAATTTATTGCCTCACATCAATTTTAACCAACAAAACAACAACTTGTTACCTTTTTTGTGTAGCTGATTTGACTTGCGGAAAAATGGATGATAATATACCTTCAAGTAGTTTTTTTGTTCACTTTGATGAGTTTGTTGGATTCAAAAATCTCAATTTTGATATTGTCAGATGGACCTGACTCAGATATGCCTTCAAACGTGATAACTTTGATACCTTTTATTTGGCAGCACGGTGATTTCCCAGAACAGGAGCAGTTTGCCGAGTCATTTTTTACCTGGCAGTCAGATGGTCAGAGTTTCCTGAGGAAAAGATAGGAAAGGGTTTAAAGAGACCCCAAAAACACCTCCCCCAAAACATAAAGTAGCGAATCTGTTAATCTGTTTCAGGTTTCAACATGTGAGCTGCGGAATTAAACAGGACCACAGTCATTGGAAATAGATGGAATTCGCTTCTAGCGAAATTGAAGGTGACTTCACCAAAAGGTAGTTGATGTAGGGAAGTTTTGTGTGAGTTGCAGGTGTTTTTTTTCCAACGGTTTCCATATCCTCAGAGATAAATTTAACCAGATCTAGGCTTGAGGTTGACTTCAACATGGTTGGTTGAGAAACTGAAACGACCTCTTTACTTATTTAGAAACAACGCGGGGGGGGGGGGGTTGATATAAGAAGGCACATTTGTTTGGGGGGCATCCGATCATGAACCAACCAGTGGTTCATGCTTCATGTCACCAACAAAGGAGTTTAGTTACTAAGTGGAAAGTAGATGGGTGTTTCCTTAAATGGTGGTACCCCCAAATCATCCATTTTAATAGGGTTTTTCCATTATAAACCATCCATTTTGGGGTACCCCTATTTTGGGAAACACCCAGATAGTGAAGTTAATGTTTCTGGCCCAAGGATCCACATCACACAAGGTGGTTTTCCTAAAAAAGTAGGGATCGAAATCTTCCCATTAAATTGGCCTTCATAGGCCTGAAAATTCAATCGGTTTTCCATAGGAATGAGGATTAGTTAGCCAGAAAGTCGTTACTTTTTTTTTGTATAATCCTGGAAGTGGGTCTTGGTGAGTCTCTCCGAGACTTTTTTTCTCCATTTAGGGGTCACGATCCAAAACACCGAAAAAAAAATCAAGATATCCAGTCATTATTTTTGGTGCATCATTTTTCACATGTAAAAAATCAACTGTTACCCTCAACCCCCCCAAAACATGTCAACTGACTACTGAGGAATAGCTTCACCTTACTGTTGGCTGGTCTACCTATAGAGCAGTTTCATGGGACTCTGCGAACAGCGCTTCTCTTCAATATCGGCATTTTTGCAGGTCGAAACGGAGGGATGGGAGGATCAAAACAGGGGAATCCAACCAGATGTTGTTTGAGAGAGGGCAGGAATCCTAGCCACTAAAATGATCCGCAGCTTTCTGGTGAATGATACACAATTGGATGACATTTTTTTGGGATGCAGCTACCTTAGCACCTCCGATTCGTACAACTGCAAGCAAAAGCTAGTGAAAGAACCCATCTAGGGAGATACACTTCAACATGCGCCCCATTTGAAGGAGACTTATATTATATACACATGATAGTTGCATAATGATTCATGATGAGAATCTCAATATTAGACCATAGATTAGAAAAGCGTCTATCATGTACGCAGAGTTTTGTACCATTTCCATCCATTTCCAATTTTCATATTCATCTTCATACTTTTAAGATTGAACGTTCCCCTTTTTTGTCATTCACCAACACGACTCAAATCACCAACTTTTCCTGTCAAATTGGGGGGGTGCAGGTGGTATCTTCAACATGGTGTGGAATCCCCATAGCAGCCTGGCTGGTTGCTCCGCGGGGTGTTATGCCATCATCTTCGCTCACTTTGCAGAACTCGGTACGCCCAGGGGGGGATGAAGTCGGGAGGGACTGGGAAGCCACTGGAGGGACACCCAGGTTTCTTCGTCCCCGGAGCCAGAAGTTGAAGGGAGGTTTTTTTTGGGGGCCAAGAGATGACGAAAGAACATCTTGAACCTTCAATTTCATGGCAGTTCCCATTCGCTATTCGGTTGGGGGGCCTGTAGGTGTTAATGGCTAAATTTTTCAGCCTTTTTTTTTCTAATGGTTAGCTAGTAAGTAGTTAGTTGGCTGAAATCCAGCCACTTGTAAATGGGGTATACCTGTTGGGGGCTATACCTACGAACCATTTAGCTGGGCAATGTTTGAATCATCGTTGGGTCGGTGGATGCAACCAACTGAACTTATTTGCAGGGTTTCTTTTGCAAGTTGGACACACCCAACTTGCAAAAGGCGATGAACCAAGTACCATTTGAACCAAGTGAGGCCAATATGGCAGTGTTTCAAGGACTTTTTGGTAACACCAGGGCTGCAAGTACAGGTTGTCAGAGCACACCACCCTTGTTTAATGTGGCTATCCACAACTCTCCAACCAGCTTGTGCCCCAAAAAAATGTCCCACCATGCGGCAAGGTTCAACTTGCAATCACCTCCATAAACCAGGAGAATAATTAGCACACTTATGTCATAGACTAAAATACATATCTTCTAGATACTGGTACATAAATCGTTGTTGTCAAACTGGTTGGGTTTTCCCTCAGATTTGTTGAATCAACATGCATTTCCACGACTTCCAAGGTGCAGGGTGAATTCCTGGGAAAAAATGGGTTTTGTCAACATAGATCTCTTTTGGTCTCGTCGCCCTCTTTTTTGCAGCGTAGAACACCAAGAAGGCCTAGGAAAGTTTGGTTGAATATGCTCGCGACGTATATAAGTCTCTTACCAAATCCGATTCATGAACTTATCCAAAGAGGCTCAAGAAAAATTGACCAGAAAAGTCCACCCGACATAGTTCCGTTCACATCGCGAACAAGCGTAAGGGACCCAATCTTGGGAATAGAATGAAAAGACTAACATGAAACATCTCTGAAATGGGAAGGTTTAGTTTCGGGGTTCCCAATCTACTCTAAGTCAAGGACATCTTTGCTATTGGCTATTGGAATGTACTGCATCGTAACTCTTTTCTGTTTCTTTTTGGTGAGTTTTTCGTTGTATTTTGGACTGTCGACAGGTGGAGGTTCTTTGTGCTTACTATCCCTGATAGTATACGTAAAGACTTCGCCGCGGCACCCAAAACTGGAGTACCTCAAGTTTTTTTTCCTCCTCTGCGCATGTTATACAGTTTTTTCTAATTGGAATATACCCTCCCTACAACTAACATAGCACCTGAAATGCTCGGGTTGGAAGATGAGTTTCCTTTTGGGGCCCGGTAGTTTCAGGTGCTATGTTAATTTCAGGGAATAGATTAATTATTCAAACTCTTTACCTACAGTAACTTTTGGTATACCGGTGATAGGTCCAAAACGAATGGCTCTCCAAAAATGGCCAGGATACAACTGGAGGCAGACCCGATTTCGATGGGCCAAGCTGGCAGTCTTGCTTACACTGGTTACCTTCGACATTTTGCAATCATCGATTACAGCACAGTATTATGAGATCCTTGGCGAGGAAATACGCACGGAAAGTTGCACGGAAAGTTGCTAACATCTTTTGCGGGGAAAACCTCAACGTTCGTTGAGCCCAGCCAGCCTTACTCTTATAGATTTCTTTGGGCTGATTGCAAAACAAGATGACCATCCAACGTGATGGTCCGGTATGACGACTTACACATTTCGTTTGAAACCACCCCCCAAAAAAATCCGAAGATTAAAGCCAGCGAAGAGTGATTCTTAAGCTGGCTACCTTCCATCTTGGTGGGTTCTGGTGAACGCACCTGGGCGATCGTAAAGATACTGGTAGGTGTAAATAGCTAACCCCTTTGTTCCCAAGGAGTGCGTCAACCTTCTCAGCCATTTGTTGTGGGGTAACACATTGGCACGGCGGTTCCAAGACTCCGGATGAATCTTGCTTGTGTCTAAAAAAATCTCTTCTTAGAAAGAGATGATCCGAAATTATTCTTTGATAATTTTATAGTATATCTTGGAAATTGCGGCCACCATCCACAAACAGCGTGCAAAACTGAGTTTGTTTAATTGGTGATCGTTTCGATCGCAGGGGTGTATTTTTTTGTGTCGATTTTGTTCATAAAAACCATCCCGGGGAAACTCAGAAGTTTAACCATCCACAATCACACAGATTAACAAAGATTGAGTATAAGTAACCTCCTTCGACAGATTTGCATCGTTGCGGTTGGGCCCTGAATTTTTCATGCCATGTTTATGCCAACTCGTCTTTTTGGGGGTGAAACAACCTCAGTTACCCATTTATTTTCGGCCATTTCTAGGGGTGAAATAACCATATCACCCCCATTTATGACAGGGTTTTTGGGCTCACCTTGTAGCAACCGCTGTTGAGGTTCGGCAGAGGAACCGCCAGCTTCTTGACTCAGATCAAAGGGGAAAAGGGAACATCATCGACCCAGCCGAGGGACCGGCCTGGAATATGTGAAAATGGTAAAGTTAGGGTAAAAGGCACATGAAAGTTGGGGTGGGATGGATTTCCTTTTTGTCAGAAATCCATGAAGTTCTTGATCATACAAAAACTTGTGCAGGAGTTTCTCTATGCCTTCAGCAATACATTACATGCAATGGAACATTCATAGAAAGAGCTCGGCTCATGGTGCAGGGCTTTAGTCTTTCAGAGAGTCTGTCAACCCTTGTTTCTGATTTTTGGTACGGGGATGGGGATGGTCAATACAGGCAAAAAGAAGGGACTGATAGTGGTAGGTGGGTGAATTAAAGGGACGTCAACACCCAATCTAGTGAATGATACTCTACGAAATCTAACATAGATACCAAAAATGGTGGTTTAAAAAAGTATCCCCTTTCAAATATGGCTAGTTTGGGTATCCAGCCGTTAGTTTTCTTCCGGGTGTTTCTGCAAAAGTCAGCCTCCTTGTTATGTAGATTCCTTGGTGAATGCAATGGAAAACCCCCAGTGTCTCGATGACTTGATGTAATTGATTTTTTTTGTGTGTAATTTGGTGTGTAATTTACTCTGAAAAGAATACATGCAGCACCAGATGATCATAGATATTTTTGTATAGATATGGCGAAAAAAGTTATGGTAATGAAAAAACCCGACCCGGAGCATTTTTTGGGTCTTGGTTTGTTTTCACCCATTTTGAAAGGCGTTTATTGACTACCAGCATCTAGGGCCTGAAACTACTCCAGGTCTTGGATCCTCAAAGTCCATTTTTGCAAGTTTTAGCACCAAAAAATGGATTCGGTTGGTTCAAGTTTGATCCAAATTTCCTTTAACTTGGGGCTGTTTACATAGCCAGCCTATTTTTTTCCAGGGTTTTTGTTTGTGGCTGTTCGTTTTTTCGGGAGGTGCCCGCTGGTAGCTGGTAGTGATTTGTTCGCATCGGAACCCACCGAGGCAATAGCGCTCATATTGGTGGAGCCATCAGCGGATTGCTGATTGGTTTCTCGGTTGGGATGGAACTTCCGCAAAGTCGGACTTTTTTGTTGGGTTCATTTGCTGATTTTTTCTGGTATATGGAGAACGGACTTGTTGGTTCATTTAAGCTGATTTTTTTTTGGTTATCCGGAAGAAGGCAGGGTGTAAAAATTTAAGTTGAATGATGAGAGTGTTATTGTTATGAGTCATGTAGTTTGTTCAAATTCTAATTGATGGACTGGTTTTAGTATATTTTACATTGCAGATACTAATGAGAAATATCAACATGTGTATGGTCCAGTGTTTTCAACATCTACTGGTACATCATTTGGTACATCAGATATCTATCTCTATGAAATCAGATATGTTATTATGTTTGTATTGGGTCATGCGGTCATGCGCATACTCTGAATTGGCATGCTTATTTCCACTCTGCTGAATTTTGCTGTTGTTTGGGTGAATCAAAGGAACAGCATCCAGTACTCTTGGTAGGAGGACCCTTGGTTGGGGAACCTACCAAGGGGCTTGTAACATTGTTTCTGGGAAAATCTTTTGGGGAACCACTCCTAGGATACTCTAAACCAACATGGCAATGGAACATGGACCTTTTGAAGAGTCGTATGTCCCATTGAACATGGTGGATTTTTCGTTGCCATGTTGGTTTACGAGAGTGCACCCCAGATTCGTTTTCCTTTTGAGTAACACGCCCCGAAAACTAACATTTTGAACCTGAACATCACCCCCTTTGAAAAGGAAAAGTCATCTTCCACACCTCCAATTTTTTGGGGTTCCATGTTAATTTTCAGCAAAAAGTAACACTTGTTGTTTCAAAGGCTTGTGCTTGCTCCGGAATTTGGTAGTCAAGCGATGGGAGAGACGAGGAACTGGGTGGAATTTGTGGAAGGGACCTGGGTGGGACTGGTGGGCGAGTGGCTTTCGTCAAGGAGTTCTTGGAATTTTCTTTGGAATTTGGTGCAAGATCTCAAAACCCAGTAAGAAAAGATTATCCTCCAGTAAACTACCACGGTAATGGAAAATCCACCATTTTGATGATATTTACCAGGAACAATGGTGATTTTCCATGGCTATGTTGGTTTTCCGGAGGGTATTTTGATACCTTTAGCTTCCCATGATTCTATTGAACCATGGTAGGAAGTGTGAGATGTCACTGCAGCAAGTGTTATTGGTGGTTTGCTGGTTGGTGGTTAGTTGTAACCACCAGTGACATCGTCTGACAATTGTGTTGATGCCATGATTTTTTGTCCTAAATCCAGTTGCTTCTTGCTATTTTTGTGGGTATTTTGACCTACATCACATGACCTCACCCCAAAAGGTACCTCAACCTCAAACTGACCAAATGAAACTTGGGAATTTGTTGGGGGGTGAAGTATGAAACAATATGCTCAGATTCTTGGGAGTTGGTTGAAGAGTACCAGGATATCCCTTGGTGATTTATGAGGGGTGAACTTCCTTGGGGGTGAACAATTGCTTCAAGATGGAAAAGGACGTCACAATGTCACAAAAAACTCGGAACCTTGGTGAATTTGTTAATATAGTTTTGGCAGATACTTATCCGAAAAAACCTCTATGCTTCCAAGGATTCCGATCCCTTAACAAACAAATGGCCTGAGATGATGGATCCCGAATTTTCTTTTACTCAAATTTTCGGGTTTGTTTGAAAAAAAACACGCGCCCACACGAAACACCAGGACAGATTGCTGCAATCCTGCTGTGGCTGCTGATCTTGGCGGTTCACTTTGGGTCACCTGGCCAAAGGGATTTGGAATTCACGTACCTTTTCGCATTTTCAATGTACCATTTGTGAAGCAGGTGCCCATAGCATATGGGAAGTCCTTGCCAGGTAGTTGGTGAATTGTTTTGGTGGTTGGCTACCTAGTTACTTGTGCTACACTTGATGATTTCATTGCTTAATGACCATGAGCTGCGGCAACCTGGAAAACATAGGTGTTTTTATCTTGGGACCAGCTATTTCAGGGGCTGTGATGTTGAAAGCCTGGTTGTTTTAAAATACAGTTTTGGTTGTTTTTGTGGTCGGAAGCTGTATGTAAAGAGACCTTGAACCATAAATCTCCAAGAGAATCCTTCCACAAACATCTTAATCGTAATCAAGGCAGCAACCCAAACTCCAACCAAGGCAGACCACTGAGTATGTTGATGGTTCAGAAATCTGGCGTTCACCAGTTGAGGTTGGGAGTGAACATCCCAGTATTTAGAGGGTTTCAAAAACATCCCACTTCACCATGTGAATATGCCAGGTATAGTCCTTGCTTGGTGAAACTCTTGATTTGTGGGAAGTAACGATGTAATACGACTTGCCGAGATAGATGACTTTTGCATGAAATCCTTTAAAATGCGAGAGAAGCGATGACATGATGACATGTGATACACATGATATTCATGTTTCCTGAAACTTCAAAGGGTTTGAAACAGCCTCGTTTACTTCAAAGTAGATTGGTGAATCATAGGTCGTAGTTTACTACCAGATTGATCGCAGCAACTGTCCCCCCATCACCAAATTCGTTATAGTTATAATTGGAAAAACTGAATTGATAGTGATTTGGAAACGTTACACGCCAGAATTTTGACCAATGGATACCGAAATTGATGATTTGGAAAATGTATCTCCTTTCAAATTTGGCTATTTTCGGTATCTATGTTAAATTTCTGGGGTGTACACTCCCTAAAACTAACATAGCACCTGAAAATAAGCCATCCCAAAAGGAAATGTCATCTTCCAACCATCCATTTTCAGGTGCGAACTGTTAGTTTCAGGGAGGGTATATTTTCTTTGATTTTATTTTTTACATCCTTGGAATCGCGCCTGCAAATTTAGGATCTGACCTGAGGTTCCTGGCACAGTGGCCACCAAGCGTCATTGGGGATCCTGAGCCGTTTTGTTGGGCACGACAGGTGAGACACTGCGGTTTGGAGAGACATTTTACTAAAATCCTCCTTGAAAAAAACAGGTGAAACAGTCGGATTTTTTTTGGTGGAACAAATTGAGAGGTTTTTGTTGCAGATGATTTCCAGTTCCTTCTATATTTGGCCACCAAGCCTCCCAGTTGGCAATATTTCGGGTAACGATCGAACCCTGGTTCCAAATATGTTCGGAACTGGAAGGCATCGAAGGCGAGGTTTGGAAAGACATACAACCCTCAAAAAAGCACAGCATCCAGGGCAATTTGGATGTTTCCGAAAATAGTGGTACCCCCAAATCATCCCATTTTAATGGGGTTTTCCATTATAAACCATCCATTTTGGGGTACCCCTATTTTTGGAAACACCCATTAGGTAAAACATTTGAGACTTCTTTTCGGTGGTCGTTGATCAGTTTTCTTATTTTTTTTGATGATTTTTGATTTCAGACGTGGATTGAAGTGAAGCTGAAGGAATTCAGCACCCAAGCGTTTTTAGTCAAAGAATTACACGGTAAATCCATGAGGTTGTTGTTTTCCTTTTCACAGCCTGCAGCCAGACATGGTATGAAATAGTGTATCCTTGGGTTATTCCCCCTTCCAAGTAATAGCCACCACCAAGATTGTTAGATGTTTAGGACGGGATTCCTGTTAACCTTCATTTGCTACTATACTGGGAAGGGGGACGACGCAAGTTTATCCCAAGTGGTAGAAGTGACGTTGCTTTGGATTTTAGTTGATGGTAGTTTCATCTCATTTCAGGATCCAATGGGTAGCCTCCAAGACTCTGCGAAGCGAAGAAAAATCATGGGTTGGAACATTCACCGGGCCGTAAGTAGATATATTTTTCCGGTCGTTTGCCGCCGTAATTTGTTACCCCCCAGGTGTGAGGTTCTCCCAAAACAGCACCCTCCCCACTCAGAAGCCGGACCTACCGATACACTCAAGATATGTAGACATATTGTGAACAGCGGTACAGCATCACTTTTTTTTAAAAACAACTTTTATGTCGTTTTTGCTTTTCTCCCTCAGTTTGTGTCATAGTCTCATTGTTCCTTAACTAAAGCTACTTCGGGTTGAGAGAAGTGAAGCACTATGCTGCTTGGGGTGTTTTCCTGTTTATTGTGAGACTTTGAAGGGTAGTTATCTTGTAAACTTCGCACACTTTAAATACTTCTTTATTTCTCAATGATTCTTTGAAGAACTTTTCTGCCCCCTTACAAGGTGCATACCCCCAAAAAAAAGTCATCCAATTTTTATCCCCGATTTTTTTTCGCGGAAAAAGACGACTTTAAGTTTGAAGCCACATCTTCCAGAGAGTGTGTGTTGGGACCACCTTTAAGACCAGCAAAAAGATATCACCAAATTTTATCCAATGGATGAAACGGGAATGCTAAACGTAATCACCAGTAACAAGGATGTCTAGGTGGTGGTTTCAAACATTTTTTATTTTCACCCCGATCCTTGGGGAAATGATCCAATTTGACTAATATTTTTCAAATGGGTTGAAACCACCAACTAGATATAGCCACTCATCCAAAATCACAAGTCAAGGACACTCACACACCGAATTTCACGACAAACTTGGGTTGGAAATGGCTAAACAGGTCTTCAACACGACAGTCTTTGGGGATGGTGAATACCACTGTGTCCGTTGTGGAGATACTGCTTGTACCTTGGCAAGAACACACGAAGCACCGCACTGGAGCAGCGAAACAAAAACAGGGGTTGGTTGCTTGATATAAGAAATGATTTCGTCGAAATCTGCTACTTAATAGGGATTTTCATAGTCCACTATGGAACCACCCATACTAATCAAACAATATGGGATAGAATAGATTTTTTTCTTGGATCAATTGATACAAAGAATGACGAATACCGCAGGGGCTTGTAGGATTTAGAGCTTGGCAAACCTGAAGTTACTTTGCACCATGGAGATGTCAACTTGCCAAGCAACATGTTGCAAACATGCTTCACCAACAAATGGTTGCTTTCCTCATCCCCCCTCCTTCAGCAAAAAGAAGCTACGCCCCAGGTATTCAACGATGGACAAGCTCTCAACGGTGGATATCTGAGGTAAATTGGGAGTTGTGCGAGTATGTAAAGGGATGGTCCGCCTGAGTTGGACGTTCAGCAAGAGACAACAATTTCCACCATCACAATCAAAAAAAGCATGTTGTAAAGACTCTGTTCCTTTTTGTTGGAGGGGGAAACATTTTTTTCCTTTGAATCCTTTGTCAAACTAATGAAAAAATGCCATGTCAGATCCTATCTGACTGTGAAGTCTAAATCAGCAAATCCTAAAAACAGTAAAGGGGAAGTGTCAAGCCTGCCCTCCAAAAAAAACTCCAAGGTTAACGAGTACAACAAAAAGTGGCCAGTGGTATGTTTATCAATTTATCATATGGCATTGTTCTTGTACAATGCCTTGGAAGACTTTCATGCTGCATGCTTTGAACTTCAGACTTGGAACGTGTTTTTTTTGGCAACACAAACCTCTTGCTGCAAGAAATTGCATCCTTTTTTGGCACTCACCAAACGCCATTGGCATCTTCGGTTTACCAACAACCGCCGTGGTGATGTGGAACTTGGACCATGTCGTGATTTCATCTTAGGACAAAAGAAACGGCCTATCTTAGCTAACAGTTTGGTGGCTTTACGGTGGGAGAAGGGGACCCAACCCAAATGGATCTACCAATTTAGGTGGAGATCACCCTCCAGGAAACTAACATATCCCCCAAAAATGGCATTTTGAAGATGATTTTCCTTTTCCCCAGGTGGGATATGTTAATTCCCTGGAGGGTAGTGAAAAATGATGAACTTCATCCTGTTTCTTCTTATGTTGTTGACCGATGGCCCCCTAGAACTCTAGTTTTTGAGGATGAAGTTAGCAAAAAGTGGAAATCAAATTGCATGTGCTATGCCGCTATACAATCCATCCACAGTTATGACTGGTTACCATGATTCTAACCCCCCTGAAATGTTTCTGCAATCAAAGGAGTTAGAAGCTAATCTGCTGGGATTCCGGGATTTGCCATCCATTTTGGGTGATCCAATTCTCGGAGGATATGAATGACTGGATTGGCTTTAAAAGAAACAACGGTCCAACGGTCAAATTTCAAAGGTGATTTGACTTTGGATGACTTTGGATGATCATGGGTGCACACATTTTGGGTGTTTTTTGTTCAAAATCACAGCCATAGCGAAAAACCTCTGGATGTTCGATCCCATCACCGCGGACCAGTGTTTCACCTACGTAGTCGTTGGTCCTCGAGGCAGGCCCCTCCGCTGGCTTCACAATCTCTGCAAAAAAACACCCCTGATGTTTAACATAGACCCTACCCTTCCCAAAAGGAAGCCGGATCGTCTTCCAAGCATCATGAACTTCAGGGTCGAACTGTTGAACTTCGGGGGATATACCTCACAAAAACCCATGGTTTCAACGAGTCTTAAGCTCCCCCAAGTGAGTCACAATCGACTTTCTGCAGCCCAAAAAGCCGGCGGCCTCAAGAAGCCCCGAGATGTGGAAGGCAGCCCGCCACGAAGGGCGGCAAGACGGTGTTTTTTTGTCTTTTTCGGACAGACTGCACACGCACCAGAAAAAAGGCAACAGGCATGCAAGCCAACAAACAAAGAAAGCTGTAATGTGAGAAGTGCCAGTTGCTTTGCTTGTTTCGAAAGGGGTTTGATTGTGTAGGTGACCAAAATTACAGGTTTCTTAGGCTTCTTGATTAAGATTCAGGTGGGTTTGTTCGATCCACTAGGTGCTCAACAAAAACGTAAGTAATTTCTTTGGACCTGCAGTCCCCAATCACATATGTTCGAAAAAGGAACACACCCCAATCATCATCTGAGAATATGACTGGATTGTTAGGGGTAGGATATATCATGGTGATTTAACCCTAGTGCTCCAAGACCTGAGAGTGCAGCAGTTGGGCAGGTTTTACCGGTCTAGATGCCTTTCTGAAATGGTGGAGTCATAAGGCTATACACCTGCATCTTTTTATTAGAACGATACGGGGAATCCGCGTTTCAGCACTTTGAGGGTTTTGCGGCACCAAAATCAGGACCAGAGTTTTTTCGGAACAAAAACAGGACCAGATTTTCTCAGATTCCGGCTTTTGATCGTTTGAAGATCTCGAAAGGGGGTTGATTGCCAAACATACCCCATCTTGGGCTCGCGGTTCCTTCAGGTTTAATTTCCATGACAACAACATACCTGGAAAAATCAAGCTTGAAGAATCCCAAATTGGACTTCAGGTTGACTGTTTTACTTTTGTTGGATTTCAAATTTTATCCACTAAGAGTGTTTGACAATTTGCAGTCCTGATTTAAAGGGTCATCAAGTCCCCAAGGGTGAGGTCGACGTGAGTCTCAAAATTGGGGACCCCATCAAAATCTCATAGCGCTGCAGCCGTAGTTTTGTATGAAACCAATGGAAACCAGCGGATTTCGGGGGGTCCTAATTTTGAGACATGGTGACATACTCATGTCCGACAAACATCGCCCCGTTTTTGGAACCTTGCCTCGTGTTTTCACTGTTGGTGTGTTTCTGAAAGGTGTTTTGAGATGCCTGGGTGTCGTCTAGCCAGGGTATCAAATGAATGATGTTTGGGGTGCCCAAAAACACTATCCTTTAGGTTCAATCAGCGCCCTGTTGAATATTTTGGTATTTACAATGATAGATACGACTTGGGATGACTTGCCCAGATGGGCAAACCATATGTTTCTTAGATCGGAACATCTCCAAATGACCCGCAAACACTGGCTAAGAATGATTTCTCAGAGCCTTTCCCGTTACCAATCACCACATTTTTTGGGGGAATTCTCCACCCAACGGGCCGCAAACAACTGCACGGGTGGAACCCTTCCTGTGCATTTGCAGCTCCAGGTGTTAATTCAACAGGATCCTGCGAAGATGCCACAGTTTGCCCTAAGAAATAACCGGCCCTAGGGGATATTAAGCACCATGATCCCTTAATGATCCCTTTTATGGCCCGCAGGTACTTGATGGCAGATTGCTGCTTTCATATAGTCGTCGTTCACACTGATTTCACCGGAAGAAATGGGAAGTTTTTCTAGTCTCCTTTTTGATAGATCTGGTTTGGATGGATGAATCTCAATCCCCATGCTGTAGGAATGGCTTTGAGGGAGAGCTTCCCATTTTTGGTGGGCATTCATCACGTTTTCTTTAGTTAACTGCCCATTAAACGAACAAAAGGGTTGGATATTCATCCATGGTCCTATATAAGCATGATTAGAAAATTCTCCATAAGAATCTCATTCGCATGGGAATGTATTTTGCATCATTCTTTGCTTTCAGTACCTTGGCTGTTACACCCCGGAAGATTAACATAGACCCTGAAAATGATGGTTTGGAAGATGATTTTCCTTTTCCAGGGGTGTATTCTCAGGTTCCATGTTAATCTTCCTGGGTGTAATATCCTTGTTGTTTTCTTTGGACTGAACGACCGCAGACGGACCGCATCTCCGATGGTTTGATTTTAAGGATCCTGGTGCCTCACCTACCTGAATTTAGAGTCTGATGAACTCGTGCAGAGGCTGGGCTGCTGTTGCAGGGGGTTGAGTATGGAAAATCGTGGTTGAGGCTGCGGGGGTTGCAAATGTGAACAAAAAACACGGTGTAGGAAAAGGTAGGAACTGTGAAGGATTGTACAGAAACAGATGATATCATAGATATCCTTTTCTTTTTCCATTGTGGAAGACCACAAGTTGACATCACAGAAAACGACTTTTCATACGTTATCTTTTTTTTCAACGACTAGCAGGTAGCAAGGAGCAAGGCATCGAAACAACGTGTTGACACATAATCCTCTGGAAACTGGAGACACCTCGAGATATCCCTAGAACTTATTTCATTTGTAGCACTAAAATCTTTTTTAGAAAGTTGTGTAAGAAATCAGCTATAAAGCTATAGTTCATGATTTTTGCCGGTGGTGTAAGCGCCGGGTGGCTGGGAGGTGTATCTCATTGGAACTTCCCCCGGTGGTAGCCTTTTGATGCTTCACAAATGAAAGTGCCATTTCACCGTGCAAAGCAGGTGGATTTTGAAAACCATTGAAAACATGATTTTTATTTTTAAGCGAAGGTCTTGTCCTCTAACTTGAGGCAGATGATCCCATGAACCTCCAAATATTTCAATTTGTTTCTCTTGACATCCTGACAAGGGATTTGGACCCCACCAAACGTGCATAAAACATCATAAAACACCAAAACTCAGGAGGTATCCAAAGATGTCTACAAGGCTCCTCCCCCTGGCAGTTGTAAGTGGACACATGGCCTTATAAATGGGGAACTGGGGTTACAACTTACCCTACTGAAAAGGGGTTATAACTTCACCTGTAACTGGGCTCGGGGTCCCATCTTGTAGGAATATGACAGTGGATCCTGGTGACCTGGTGACCTGGTGACCACCAGCACTATGATAGTTGTCTAGGTGGTGGTTTCAAAAATTTTTATTTTATCCCTATTTGGGGAAGATTCCCAATTTGACTAATATTTTTCAGATGGGTTGAAACCACCAACCAGTTGTATTTGTTTTTGACCTGTTGGACATGTTGGACATGTTGAATTCCTGTCATGGATTTTTTTTCCCTTCCAACGAAATCTCTCCCTCAGACCTTCACCCTCTTTGGTGTCCAGGTGGCAGGGCGAACCGGTTGGGCATCTCCTGTTTCATTGTGCATAGTATCGAGCGGCCGCCAGTGATACCAAACAGGAGTGATGAACATGTATATATCGTCCCAAATTTCAGGGGGCGACGTTTTGGAAACACTTTTCTTGTGCCTAACATGTGTTTTTTTGGTTTCAAAATTTGGGCACTCAAATTTTCAACGGAGCATCCCCATGATGGAGAATCACTGGCTGAAACCGCAACGTTGGTGAAATCACCGCTGGGTTGGTCTGAATCTATGGCATTGCGAAAATTTAGGGGATGGAGGATCATCCAGGCCGAAGCAGGGATGGTTTACAAGGTTGGTAATTAGGTACATCTCAATGTGAAGGTTGGTTGGTTGGTTGCTTGGTTGGCTATGTTGTACAAACAAGGGTTTTTAAATCCTGATTTGGTCACTTAATATCACGGAATGACAAAAACTCCAGAAACCAGCGCTGTGAGCGCCCTATTTTTACACGTTCTGATTTGAGGAGTTTTTGCACACATCTCCCTTTTGAGGATTTCATGGAAATACTACATCATATTTGTCTTCTCAGAATGCTCTATTCGAACCATGTGCTTCATATGCTTCCATGGAAGTAGTAGTTGGTAATTGCGAACAAAAGTTAGGAATCTTCAGAGGTTTCCGAAAAGAACGCTGAATGCTTTCAATCCTCTTGTTCCGGCTTCCCTTCCACACTCCCGACAACCCAAAGATTTGAGGGAAATGNATTAATTAAAGGTGTGCATGTTCACAAATTTTCACAAATTCATCATAGGGGAAATATTCACTTTCATTTTTTGAAATAGACTAATCATAGGGGATATATTGCTTTCAATAGGGTTTAAATAGACTGATCATAGGGGAGCCAATGGATTAATCATAGGGGAGGTAATCATTTTCATAGAGTTTAATTCAAACTATAAAATCCTAGGGGCTAAAGGAAATGAGAGTTACATTTTAATAGAATCAAATATAGATTAATCATAGGGAGCTATTAAATTGGTTAACCATAGGGGAGATACTCATGTGAATAGATTGTACTATAAGATAATCATAGGTATGGATGATAGGAAATAAATTTTTCTAGATTGATCATAGGGGATAATTTAATGTTTGATACTACATGTCAGTCCATCCAATATTTTCTTCAATTCCTCTTATAATATGTTTTCAGCTTGGAGGGCCATGTTGAAGGATTTGCACGAGCTACACGCCACATACTACAAGAGACTACTGTACTACAAAGGGATGCCTTGCATATTGGATGAGAGAGGATCCAATCAGATGCTTTCAGGCTTTTTTAGTGTTAGAAGAATATGTAAGGAGATGCCAACAGACGCTTCCATATGACCTATCAAAAAATGATTGTTTTTCCATTATTTTTGTCGTTTTTTAGGGCGCTCACAGCGCTGGCCTCTCGACAAAAAAGAATGCCCTCAAGAACATCCGGATGAGAATATACCAGTAGGATGCAAATCTTGCTCCAAAATCATTTTAAAAGTAGAATGAGATAGGATAGGATTTTCTTTCAGAAAGGGATTCCATGAAATTCAACTTGCTGAGAAACTTGTAGTTTTTCAACCCAACAAGGACCTAACTCTTTGAGTGAAACAGGCGTTTCCAGAAACCCAAGACTTGAACTTAAACAGACCTTAGAAAAAATATGGTGTCGTTTTGTCTCTCAAGAATTGTTGAGGTTACCAACTTCCATGGTGCAACAATGCACTCCAGAAGAGAATCATAGGTGAAGAAGGGTGCGACACCATGTTTCACCATTTTGAGATATAACATTTTTGGAAACGACTTCCTTACAGGAATGGGCAGATCTTGTTCGAACTTGGGTCCAGTGATTATGGCAGGTGTACAGTCTATAGCTGGGTTTACATGTGGGTAGAGCAATCATGGATGCCTCCATTTGCGAAATCTTGGGGGACCCCTTATTGCAGGCAAATGGGTAGTGACCATGCAAGTGGCTTATACCATATGGATTTGCAACATAGCTAATGATGTACACAGTCCAGCTTCTCGCAAAGATCATGGCGCTGAAGACCTACTGTAAAGTTTCCATGTCGCATTATGACAAGTCACAAGTCACCAAAGTGTTTCATTTTTTTGTCTAAGAACTTAGTTTGCAAACATCAGATGATCCTCCGTGTAGCTTGCGACGGATTCGGATATTTGTCGACCCGGGGTGCACATGGGGTGCCATTGGCATTGACCCCTTCCTCAGTGCGAGAATCGAATCGAAACTGTCGCAAAGAAAGCAAAGAAATCTAGGTGGTGGTTTCAAATACTTTTTATTTTTACCCCGATCCTTGGGGAAATGATCCAATTTGACGAGCATATTTTTCAAGATGGGTTGGTTCAACCACCAACCAGAAATTTATGAAGGGTTTGATCTTTGATGTGATTTAAAGTGTTTCCTACAAGGACCTTCAAGATTCAGTTGATCTTTTCCGTTCCCTGTTCATAGCTCGGACCACGATGTATGGTACTTGTCTTCTGCAACTATGACATTTCCGCCCCAGTTTTTTCGTTTAAGCATAGACCACCAGCTGTTGGGGAATCGACCAAGAGATATCCCAAACTTGAAATCATGAACATTAAAGACTTCAAGTCTTTCAAAAACTCAAATTGGACTACCTTTATAATCTAGACAATCCTTGTACCCGATTCCATGTAGTTATCATTGATTATCATAGGCTATCCATGGCATTCTGCAATTTTTACATTCTACTGTATATATACAATTTCTAAATTCTACTGTATATTATATACTATAGGAGTTTATCTTCCAAATGTGAATATAATATGAATGTAGCATGAATGATCTTGGGATATGGGATAGGTTTCATCAAAGGTCTACTAAATTGAAACGATTGGGACGATCGATTCACTCGCGAGCAAAAACGCTATTTGTAGCTCTCAGCGCAACATGTCGCAACAGAAGCCGTCATGCGAATCCCAACTAAAGAAGTTCGAAATGTTTCACGGATTCACGTGAGATTGACGTTCCCATGAGATTGACCCGAACTTTCAAGTCTTTGAAGATATGTTTCCAACTTCCAATTTTTGGTAGTCTTCATTTTGGGACCTTTTTTTCTTGCGGAAAGAACCCCCACTGTGGGTGAAATTCTCAGAATCACGAGCTCTGAATTCCCTGGGTTTTCTACCAACATAAAGACTTTCCAGAGATGCTGACCACTAGTGTCGAGACATAGATATGTTGTTGCTGGTAAACCTTGTGAACATTGTCTGACTTGGATTTCTCGAGAATACTTTTGGTTAGCATGAATCAACATGTTGAGTTGAAACTCAGCTTATTTGCAACTTGTTTTTTGGGGACTCTGAAATCTGTTATTCCTTCTTCGAACCTTGGCAAGGCGGCTTCCGGATTAGTTGGATGGGCAGCCAACTTCAGAAAAGTTGTAATTCTGCTTTTTTTTTGTTTTTTAAGAGTCAGTCAAACACATCTGGCCAAAGATTTGCACAGTTTTTTTAAAAGAACATCTGATAAGTGTGGCACCTATCCCTGGCCGATACTTGCAAGCTTCCTACACAGATGGAAGATGACATGGGCATGAGGTGAACTTCATTGAAAGGGGTGACTTCAACGGAAGGAGTTCACCAACTTCCCAGTAATAGCAGCAAATGAAGGTGTATAGGAATTCACTACTAAAAGGTAATAATCACGGTGGTCACTATTACTAGAAAAAAGCTAAACTATAGCATATAGTACCTATATATATATATATACACATATACGTATATATCAAGTTGGTGGCAAAATCAGAGAATCATTCAGAAAAACCATCCTAAGTTGTGGCTTCCTGCTACTTTTTGTTTTTGGCAGTGGTCAGTGTTGCGATGTATTTGTTGAATTTCCATTGGTGTTAATATAGATTGCTCTAGTTCGGGGAACCTGGAAGCCTTCATATTGCCTTTGTTTCATTGATTGGTGGTTTGCTGTCCGAGGAGAGCCTGATTTTAAGAGTATATTTCTTGGGGATCTTGTTGATGGTTCAGAAATCCGCTCAAACAGTTGGCAAGAGTAGTTTCTCTCGCGATGATTTGCAAGGATTTGATAGATTCCCAGGTGGTTCGCCGGATTTTTGAACCATCAACGAACGCTATGCCTAGAAGAGCAATCTTTCACACCAAGTAACCATTGACAAAAACATCAAAATCTAATCTTTCTAGCAGAAATTTCCCCATGGAGTCTATCTATCTTCTTTCGTGAAGTCCTGGAGTGAACTTGATGTTCAAAGCCCTGGTTGGTTGTTTGATATAGGGTATTATACTCCCCAATTATATATGGGGATTTTGATAAGCCAACATAAGGATCCCTATTAAACCATTCAGGATTTCATGGAACCTCAACAGGGTTTTGAACTCTGCTCATATAAACTTGGTGTTCAAAATCTTTCCATCCATCAAAAATTAAATGGGACCGACTCCCAGCGGACCCCTAAGTAAGTTACGATCGAGCTATTTATACTCAGGTCTTTTCGGGGTCGGTCCCGTTCAGTGGGTCCGTTCGTTGGTGATTTTTCCGGAAAGTCTTCAAGTTTGATGATGTTTAGTAAGGAGCGATGATTCTAACATGTTTTTGTGGAGTTTTTGTCGTCGTTTTTCCCCCAAAAAAATCAAGTGGGAAGGTATACGTGACATAAAGAATCCCACCCAAAAAAAACCGGTGGGTAAAATTATGATTATTCAACTGAGTTGAGTAAAGCTTGTAAAATATGAGTCTTGCAATTAATCATCCATCCTGCAAGTTCGCCTTGGCCATTTCGCAAAATTGGGGGGTATGTCTCAAAAGAGTCCAGGTTTCTCTATGATACATCCAACTCATGGATGTATCAACTCTCAAAACATATATGTTTGTATCAACTTGACTTTGAATGATGCAATGGTTCCGGATATCCGCAAGAGATTTCCATGGAAAACTTCAAATGAGCAAAACCATCAAGGCCGGAGGTCGAGAAAAGGGCAAACCATCCCAGTTTTGGACTTCTCACATTTTGCTGAACCTTACCATCGATTCATGATTCCTGGAGAAATCCGGAGGAGTTTTGTTGATGATTGGGAATGCTTGTATGATCTATGCCAGCTATGTTTTGAGCTAAGATTTGCCAGCATTCATCTTGAGCATTTTTTATGAAAAAAACAATGGGACTTCTGGATAGCACGTTAAAGAGTGGGTACTTCTTGACTTGATATCTTCACTTCTTTGAGACAAACCCTGGTGGTTTTTCAGCAACAGATGCATTGGTCGACTTCAATCCCATTTGGAAATCGCCATCGGCCATCGACCAAAAAATTGGGACGGGAAGAGTGTCGTTTTTGTCATTGTTTCGGAGGTTGGTGGTTAGTCACCTTAAGGTCAAAATAGATGGCACAGATACCAACAGGTAGATTTGTAAAGGGTCCTTATAAACCAATATGTATAGGGATTAGGGACTGTGCCATCTACTACTTTGTAATTACTGTACCCTCCCAACAAAGACTCACAAAGGATGCAACAAAAACAAGACCTTTCTGTTTTTTTTGGGTCTTGTGACAGTGGTGAAATGATAGTTTTGGGAGGCGTGAAGTGCAATTACAGTAGATATATATAATAGCATCTTATTTAGCCTTTATTCTTTGGAGTTTTTGCTGAATTGCCTGGGGGTTGGGAAGGCCATTAGTGGGGATTTGTCATTCAGACAAGGTTGATAAAAGTCAAATTTGACCAGAATCATTGAAGGATGATGGAAGAAAGGACATGGTGACCTGGGGATAAAACCAATGTGATCCATTCCTCCTCACTTCATGTTTCATATTGATGGTTGGTTGGGTACCTATAATTTCGGAGATGAAACCACTTTTGTGGGTGGGCAGAGACGGAAAAAGTGTTGTTTTTTTTTCACATATTTGATTTCCATATCCTAGTCTTTGTAAAGATGATCTATATAATTTACTCAAGCGCTCAAGTATGGTTCTATAGCCCCAAATGCAAGACATACTGTTGATGGCTGAAATCCTGCACCAGTTGATAGGTAGTTTATCCCATTATTTTAGGGTTTCATACATCCCAGGTGGTTAGCCGGATTTCAGCCATCAACAGTATGGAAGAGGCCGCTGGCCTCATTCTTCATCAGGGGCCTTGCCCAAGAATTTTGAGCTTGGTTCTTGATGCATGTTTCATCACCAGTGAGATCCATGATGAAACCATCTAAACTCCACTGATGTAGGGTAATGGATGTACTGGTGTAATGCGATCCAATGATATTGAAGAGAAATTTCAAAAATGAAGACAAATAAACCTTCATGTCAACGCTTGTCATCAACAAAAATGCTTCCTGTTCTTCCAAAAGGGATGATTCTCCCGAAATTGGATCCGTTTGGGTTTTAGAAACATCACCCTTTTCCCGAGACCTAAACTGATAGGACCACCCAGGTCACCGCGGGTCAGCGGTCAGATGATTCATGTGGCTGCTGAGGTCAAAGCTCAGTGGTTCCTGCGAGACCTATGAATGCTCGTGACTTTGCTCAGAGGAACTGTTGATGGTTCAGAAATCCGGCGATCACCACCTGGGATGTTTTTGAAACCTTGTGAATAGTGGGGTAAACTAGCTACCAACCTCAACTGGTGCAGGCTTTCTGAACTATCAACAGAATCACGTTATTGTCGAGTTGTGGTTTTTTGTTTCTTGAATGATGAGAGTGGTAATAGCTGTGGATGATGATGATGATGATGATGATGATGATGATGATGATGATGATGATGATGATGACGATGACGGCGATGACGATGACGCTGACGCTGACGATGAGGATGAGGATGACGATGAGAATGATGACGACGATGACGATGACGATGATGATGAGGATAATGACGAGGATAATGATGACTCATGCTTCTCCTTACGCTTCCGTATAAGGTTTGTTGATTCCAGCTAGAAGCCAACTCACACAAATGGTGCAGCGATGTGCCAAATGAACCGTGCCAACCCTCACCCTCGGGTACAACAGGATTACCCCAATAAAATCCTCTGATTTGGTATTTAGATAGGGATTTCCCATTTTGGGATAATGATTGAAATCGAGGATAAGGTCCACAAAAAATCATTCAGGATTGGAGGCCAACAATCCTTGGCAATTTGCCTCTTTCAGGTTTGGAGTCACGAATTCCAACTTCGCCTCTGGGGCAAAACGTACAGATTGGGAATGGAAGAAACTGGGGGAAACGGTTTCGTGGGTTTCACGCAGTCTGAAAATGGGAATGGTGTTTTAACCCATTTTTGTTAAGTTTAGTGGAATGATTGACTTTTGAAACATGGTCGGTTTTTATTTCCAGGGTGTGTCATGTTGCTCATTAAGTTGTTGTTTGAGTTTTGGCAAATGGTGACATGAAAATTACCAAGAGAGATCTCACGTTACCCTTATGCTACGACTTTTACCACCCGATTTTTGTTGAAGTCTCATGTGTGGTTTATAGGAGTGTTTCCTTTTCAAAGAAATACACTGCGGTAAACTAATATAGCAATGGAAACTTCCCCATCTTTCCTGGGAAATACCAGGTGGATTTTCCATTGCCATTCAAAGATGTTACCTAACATAGCCCCTGAAAATAGACCCCTGGAAAAGGAGATTCCTATGAAAAACCACCATTTTTAGGGGCAAACTGTTAGTTTCAGGGAGTGTAGCTCTGATATGATTTTGCCACGCAGGCCTTGGAATAAGATCCAGTCCCAGGGGTAAACCTTTGCCATGGATTTTTACATATCGAGGATGTGGATGAAGAACTGCTCCGGATGACAACATGACCTATAGGCTCCCTAAAACT
Organism: Breviolum minutum Mf 1.05b.01; assembly: GCA_000507305.1. Taxonomy (NCBI): domain Eukaryota; class Dinophyceae; order Suessiales; family Symbiodiniaceae; genus Breviolum; species Breviolum minutum. The sequence continues at coordinate 93,143 of DF240713.1, forward strand.
AACATAGTCCGTGAAAAGGAAACGATCATCTTCCAACCATCCATTTTCAGGTGCGAACTGTTAGTTTCAGGGAGGGTATATGGCACGTTTTTAAATTCGAGAATGTTTAGCAACATCTTTCTGCAAAACATACTGTATATGAAAAATGCCATGTGTTTTTGGTTTGGCCATGAGAAGTTTCTGAACGACATCTCTTGGAATCTGAGTCGTGGCTGAGACACTGGAAATAAGAAGGCCTATGGAAAAATGGGATCACGAATATATACGTACGTAATACGAAATATGTTATATATATATATAAGTCACTATGTCACTAACACTTGGCACACCTAAACAGTCCCTTAAACTCAAGCTCCGTCCAATTGAGTTGATTTGTTGGTGGTTTTAAATGTAAGAAAACAAACAGTTGAGAAATGATTAAAGAGTCCTGGAAGAACTGTTATAGTTTTGTCCAACTTATCCACTAACCGTAGTGAACTGGTCAGCACTGAGATTTCTCAAACATCATATTCACAGGTAGTGAACCGTTTACCAACCCATGAAATCGCAAAGGTCCAAAGGAAGTTCAGCTGAACTGCTGAAAGAGGTACATTTTCGGAAGTCTTTTGGGGAGCGGAAAACTTTCATAGCCTGAAGCAACCAACAAAAATCTGTTAAAAGTTTGGTGTAACTGTGAAGTCCTTTTGGGCGATGAATTTTGACTTTCCTTACATAATCATTACTTGGAGGATCATCCCACTTAGTAAGTAACCCCTATTTACAAACCATTTAGGCCATTTGGAAGGGGAGCAACCCTACTTGGGGGACTTACTAACCCAAGTTATTTACCACATACTAACTGAGATGATCCTCCAAGTACTGAATAAGTGTGTTCCGAGTTTCCACTGAGCTGATTGGTATGTTGAATGTCCACCCTCCAAAATGATGTATGCAGCTATGGATGGGATATCATGGGACGCAGAATCCTTACTCTCTCAGTCGGAAAGTGTAGGCATTCGGAGAAGCATCCAAAAGATGTTTTTGTTTTTCAAGATCAACACAGCAGGGGAAAATCGAGCCCAAAAAATCAATGATGAAATTGTGTGGCTCACACTTGGTGGATTTGCAAGTCTATACAAATTTCTACTTGAAATTTGATTCCCTTCTCAGCCGATGCCCTTCTGACCATCAAAAAATTGAAGCTTGAGATTCCCAAAGACATGGAAAGCTGGTGGCTTGTGGTGATGTTAGGCGAATGATCAACAAGGAGAGGCTTAAATCCATGGGGAATCCCAGCTATGCAGCTACCCCACCTCAAAGCTACCCCACAAGGAATAAGGGATTAGTAAGGCCTTAAGGGACAAACCAATGGTTTCGGAGGCTGGTGATTCCCATTTACCAGAAATTGAATCCAGAGTCTACTGCCTTCCAAACGTGAAAAAACACGGAATTTGTTTCTGACTGTACCAAGTTTGACAAGTTGGTGCATGAATTCATGGCGATTTAAGACGAGCCGCTGGAGCTCACTGTAAATGCTGTTGTTTGTTTGGTGATGGCTCTCTTTCAACCATGGCCCCCCAAAATCATGAAAAATCGAGCTGTTTAGCCTCCGAAGATGGGTTATAATCTTCAATCATGAAGGTTTTGGGAACCCATAGAAGTCGGCAAAAGTTGTGCAAATCATACGATGAAGGGTTTTACTTTGTCTGTGCTGTCATTTTTCAAGCGAGGCGTTCAGGGCAACTTAGGGCAATGACAGAAGTTTTTTGAACATCCAAATCTTAGGAATGTTAACTGACAAAACTGGGAGAACTTCACCAGAATGATGGATGCACGTGAAAGCGCGATTTCAATCGCAGATGCGCTCAGCAGTTGGGTCAAGCGTGATCAAGCCGCCAGCCTCATCGTGTGCCATGGAGGCTGTATTGGAGCCTCGCGAATGTGACAAGGCCGGCCGCCAATATCACCTGCAGGCTCTCCAATAAAGGACGAATTAATTTTGGAAGTGGCATCTGGCAATGCAGGGCCGAGTAGCAGAGCCAACCTTTATACAAAAAGAGTAATGAGTGATTTTTGAGTGTAAATGAACCGGGGGAGTCAAAATTCCAGACGCTACGACCACTGGCTACCAGCCCAGTTTAAGGGGTCCCTATATACCCAAGAGATGTTGATGATTTGGGGAGTTTCGGGAACCCAAAATAACTGGACACCACAATTTAACAATCATTTTTATGCATCTTCAAAGAGAGACTTGCACAAATGAAAAAAACCACCAGCATGATTCTATTGATCATTTTTGTTTTTTGGTGAATAAACGAACCTCTCCCGAAACTCGGAATTTTTCGGCGTTTTTCGCCCTCCGGAAGGTGGAAGATGCCCAAAACGAGGAAGATTCCGAAGTCGCGACTTCGGAGCCGTCTCCACGTGACGTTGCCGTCAGCTCTTCGGCCTCACGTGCTGTGAGGCCGGTGTCACTGGAGCCTCGTGGCCAAACTTCGGCCACGGACGTGCAGGTGTTTCGTGGCGAGTGGGACGAGGAAGGGGTTTTTGTCTACCAGGCTTTCAACGAACAGATTGCCAACTGGGCTCTTCAGCACCAAGGATTTGGTGGACCTCATTTCAATCCTGTGCGGATGACCTGGGTAAAGCCTTCCTTCGCGTGGGTACTCTATAGATCTGGCTACTCTTTCAAGCACAACCAGACAAGGATTCTGAAAGTGAAACTGTCTCATGGTGCCTTGGCTGAACTTCTAGGACACTGTCAATGCCGAACAGGTGGTGGAGGTTCGAAGGGCCGGGTGCAGTGGGATCCTGAGCGTGATCTCATGAGCGGAGATGGCAAAGCACCTACAGAAATGCTTCGCTACCGTGCTATACAGATCGGCTTGAAAGGCTCGCTGTCAGAACTCTACGTGCCTTGTGCGACATGACGATGTGCCCTCTAGAAGTTGTTGTTTTTTGGTTTTCAGTTGATACAAGTACTTGTTTTTAACGATGCGTGCAGCATTCGGATTTAACATGTCATCATCCCTTGCCATATTATGCATCATCAAAATCAAAGCTCAAAGCCGCGCTCTGGCTTCGAGGTGCGCAGTGTGTTGAGCATCCAGGATGTCACAGAGCTTGCTCGCAAAGTGCACGCTGCACACGTGGCAAAGGATTCCAAGCAGGCCATGGCATTGCTTCTGCCCGAACTCCCTCTTGAGCGGCCCTACTTACCGCAATGCCCCGAAGATGTGCTTACTAGACTTCGCATGATGCCAGGAGGTGGCCCTCTCCACCAGAAGCGTCGGGGCAAGCATTGACCCGCCTGCAGATCTGTTTTTTCATCATGAATTTGTGCGGACAGCACGCCGCTCAGACCATTTTCGTGCTGCTTGTTGGCAGGCGTGAGTCAAGAAGGCATGGCTGCGGCTGCTGGATGGCAGGCGTCCGCGGTGCCCTTCATGTGCAGGTGTACAGAGACCCCAAGCCCCGCCGCGCTGTCATAAAGTTCGAAGCCGGCGACCTTGGTGCCTGTTGATTGATTGCTGATTCCCAAACTTTGTCGGTGTTGTAATGCCAATATAATAACTACAACATTTCAAGAAGTCACTGGTAACCATTGGGTGGGAGATATAGGGCAGCTGTTGTTATCACTTGGGCCATTTTGCTTGAGGTATTTTGTCAAAAAATTGCCCTGTGTGTAAGTGGGTGTGTTGGTACCCCCAAAGTGGCCTCACCAAATCCCACAAAGACCAAAGAGACATGATCAATGTCGTGGTCCATTTGGCACCCAATTTTCAGCCAGTGTATGAATATAATACATATGACTTGAATGCCTTCAACTTTCCAGGGATACATACTGGGAGAAAGGTCATCCCAAATTTGCCTATCATCAACGTATGCCATAACAGAACCCTTAACTGACCCAGTGTAATGAGATGGGATTCCACGTTTGTTTGTTGCACAGTGAAGAAATGATCTGTTATGATATGGCTTGTGCTAGTCCTTACAGACTTAAGAGTTGTTCTCCTTTTTCGAAGATCAAGATGACCGTCTCCAATTTCAAGTAGGGGAGGTGTTGCTGAAACATGCTGCAATTTCAGTGATTTCTCTGTAGATTGCTTGTACAACGTGGAATCATAGAAGCAAATTGCCACCATTTGGCCACCAACCACCAGCCTTTCAGGTAATGTGTAGGTGATCAATCTTGATAATAAGTAGATAGTAAGCTTAGTGGTGGTTTCAAACCATTTTTCATTTTCAAACCTACCTGAAAAGATGATCCATTTTGACTTTCTTCATATTTTTCAACTAGGTTGGTAAAACAAACCACCAAGTAGGGCAAGTATAAGTAGCCGCCTATGTGCCACTGGTAGGTTCCTCCCCCTGCCAGGGCAGCCTCTTCTTGGGCTACTTTTGCGGGCAGCTTCATGGCTGAGGGATTTGGTAGAGGTGGATGATCATCACCTACCCTGGAAGCAAAACAAACTTTGTACACGTGACTGCTGATGGAAGAAATCCGACTAACCAGTTGAGGTTGGTAGTGAACATCCCATTATTTACATTTATTTAGAGGGTTTTTGTACATCCTAGCAGGATTTCTTCCATCACCAGTTAGGAATGGGATGTGGAAAGGATCATAAAGTTAAGAGATGTTCTCTTGGGAGCCAGCTTGCTTGAAAGTGTCTTGGGGGTTGCACCATAGACACAAACTGAATAGAACACAGTCTCACTTTGCTAATATGTTTAAACTAGGCGGCGTTCCGCACTTTCCCATTCAATGCCATATCTTTTCAAACTGAGTTCTCTTGAATTATCTTGAACTTTTTTGCTTGCTATTGTTTGTGTTTGTGAACTCTTGTTAACATGGTATTTTGATCAGCCCCATTGTGTTTTGACCTACATTAATGCAACCTACAACCCTAGAGACATCCCGCCTAAAAAAGACTCACCTGAACAGGTGGGGTGGATTTTTTTAGAATCTCAAGCCAAAGTTCAATTACACCCCCGAAGTTTAACATAGCCCCTGAAAAAATGATGGTTGGACGCCTACTTTGGGACGGCCCGCCATATATTTTTCAGGGGCGAGCTGTTAAACTTTCAGGCAGTATGATATCTACGGGTATCCAACAATCTTCATTTTCATGATACTAAAAGTATTGGGCAGAATTGTTCCTACTCAGAGCTAGAAGTCCGCTAATTAGTTGTGAAGTAAGTAATCCATGCTTGATCTGATCTTGCCCTCAAAAGAGGTGTCACACAGAAACAGATGTAGAAAAAAGGTAACACTAGATTTCAAGATCCATCCACTTCGAATATCATTCAGAACACCAGGACCCTGGTCAGAGCGTCCTTCCGATCCGAATCTGGGACTTCTTGAACTCTGTCATTGATCAATTCTCTCCTGAGAAGTGTAAATAGAAGCTGTTTTTTGAGCCCAAGGACTGGAATGGCTTTTCTAATGAAGAGTGTGCTGTCCAAAGTCCAGGTGCACGTCGCAAAACCCGCCTTGAAAACGGTGAAAACGATGAAAAACACTTTTCAAGGTCCAGGTATAGACTCAAGATCTCAAGGGTCTTGGTATTTGGAATATTTTTTGGCAAGAAAGTTGTTTTATGATCCAAGCTGCTAAGCTTGTTGCGAGGAAAAGTCAACATGCAAATCCTACAAAAAAAAACGCAGTGTCTGATAGGTCTAGCTGCTAGGCTAGTGTCAAGATGAACCATGAGGAGGGCAGGACAAAATGCATGATGACCTTTCAATCTGTGTTTTTTCTTTGGATGTACCCTCCCTGAAACTAACCTAGCCTCTGAAAATGGATGGTTGGGGAGGCCTATTTTCAGGGCATATGTTAGTTTCAGGGAGGGTAACCCTACAAACCTGAAGCTTGATCACCATGTTTCCCACCATTCAAGATCGGCCGCTGCCCCCCCACAACAACAACCGCGCAGTTGGCCAAAGACTTATTCGGAGTCCCTGCGGGATTCTTTGTGGCAGCCACACAACAGATCGTCTCTTGCCCACCATGGTTTCGAGTTTTGATGATGTTTCGGGATGGTCGTTTGTTCAAGGGTCAGAGTTCTATTACTAGTTCGACTCTATGTACTATTATTCTGCCCGAATTATAGCGACGTCAACCGACGTCACCCCAAATTATGACCTAAAATAAGGGAGCATGAATGAAGTTGTAATACATCCCAGGAGGTGCAGCCAGATGTCTTCCATCGCAGTTTGAGGTCCAAATACCAGATGAATGAGGTCATTTGTTAATTTAGTGGCAACTTCCAACCAACTTTGCTAATTCGTTAAGAAACTTCGACATGCAGGAACCTCTGAATATGACCTGAATGTTTATAGCTAGGTGAAACCTTTTATTTCAACCAGGACCTCGTTTTTTTCCGACCAACTTAACCCAGCATATGCCAGCCCACCCTTTCTAAGTGACCAGGCAACAATTCCGCCTTATTTAGTCCCCTTAAGCACGCCGCAATTTGGCATTCTCAGCCCTTGTCCCGTTAAGCGTGCTCCGATTTGGCATTTTTACCCCTCACCGATAAGCGCGCTCCAATTTGGCATTTTCACCCCTGGCCCCGTTAAGTGCGCTCCTATTTGGGCTTTTCAGCCCGTGAAAAGCTCAAATTGGAGTGCGCTTAGTGGACCTAAGCTGTAAATGCCAAAGTGGGGCGTGCTTAAGGCTTCCAGGGCTGAAAATGCCAAATTGGAAAGGGTTCACATTGGAAGGGAGGCAGGCTTTTCAGATATAAGTTGACCAAGTAATGAAACTACCCAATAATCATCCCGACGTCAACAATTATTTTCGTGATTTTCGCGACGTCAACAAATCATTTCGTTTGAAAATATGAAAATTGAGTTAAACACCCTGAATTTATACAATTCAGCCAGATTATTGTAGTCAAAAGATTCATCTTCATTGGTCTCCGTTGAGCTAGGAAGAATTAGCAACAGTGAAGTTGTTCCAATTGCCAAGCGCGTAAAAATCATACTCAACGGAATAATGCCATTTTTCTAGGCTGTAGGCGAATTTCTATAGATTGAACCACTTCTGTGGGGGGAAAATTCACTTTAAAAGTTCGAGAAGCTTGTTCACTAAAAGCCAACCTTTGAGGGGGCTTTCATCAGAGCCACGATGTCGTGGTGAACATTCCCAAGGTTAGCTTTTGTATCATCCTGATGATCATGCTGGGCAGCAGGGTCATTGGAAAACCATTGAAGATCAAAAAATTGGAGTTCGGGGTACCCAAAGAACGGGAGGACTTCGTTTTGAGCTGTGAAATGCCGTTTCGCATTTTCTCGTTTATTTCGGAGAGCCAGAAATGGTCCTGCCGTTTTTTCAAATGATTTTTAGAGGTTACTATCTATATACTTGAGAATGATGCAAGGGAAAGCAACAAGCCGCGGGCCAGAACAAGGTTTTGGAAGGAACATTAGCACATTGTTCTTTTCCGCAGTGAACTAGCAACTGTCTCTATTCGTTGAGTCTCACATCGCCGACAAACAACTCAGATTTTGTGCTAGTAATCGAACATTTTTCAAAGGAATGAGGTAACATCAGTCTCAAGATATCATCAAACAAACAAGCACTTTTCCTGTGGCATCACTTTTGCATCTTTCAGTTCTTCGTGGATATCACTCTTTCCCAAGCGATATCTCGGATCAGTGCACAAACATTCATACATGTCTTTTCCTTTTCAGATAGTTACTATGCTTGGCCCTAGCGTGCTGTACTTGTTGGAATTCAGCAGGATTTCTGAATGACATCAATTGGTCAGAGAAACAAATAGCTCCACCCATTGAAATTAGCGACCAAAAAACAAAAAGTGGAATTTGTCTTCCATATGTCACATGTGCTAGGATCTAAACTCCCAGTATTTCCATATGATAGGAGATGGTCACCAACCCAATAGTAAACGTTTATATAGCCAATTATAAGGATTCCCGTCATTAAAGGTGGGATGAGTGACCATCCCCTAATATAAGGCGTTTAGACCTCGACCTTGTCATCCACATGCGCCACAAGGAAGAAGGAGTTTGGATTGCTCCTGATCTTGAGCTTTGCTTTTACGCTCAATATTGGCTTCAATCTTCTGGCATTGTAGCTCAGCTATTGGAACGAACCGCCCCGGTTTTTTACCCTTTACCCTCCTGGACACGATCACATATCCCCCACTACCAAAGGTATATTTGAGTCGATGATTTTCCTTTTGTCCAGGTAGGATATGTTATTTCCCTGCGGGGTAAAATGATGGGAGTGGTAAAATGCAATACATTAAAAAGACTGTTAGAATATCCATTTGTTATTAATTCAAAAAACCCGAAGTGTTATTGTTTCAATATGGCTATAGATGGTTTTGGACTATCAAGAAAATCACCTTCCTTCAAGCGATTCTTATTTCTCGCCAAACATTCACACCAGAGTCCTGTTCTCATTTGGCGCATCTTTACCATCAAAATGAAGCAGCACTGTGTAAAATGACGGACAACACGACTGACCGTGGGAAGTGATTCGACTGTTGATGGATAATTCATCCCTGCATTTGGATGCTTGGCCAGGGATATTTGTTATATCCAACTGCTTAGCAGGATTTTGAAACCATCAGGTTTCAGGACCTTTTCCATAAGGGGAGTACATGTTCAGTTGGTAACTCATTTGTGCGTTCTAGATCTACTGTGGCCTCGTTTTTGTTATTTCCAACGACTTGATATTTCAATTGATGGTGAATTAGATATGCAACACTTTCACACAGAGACTTACATGCAGTCCTATCTTTCTTTCTTGCAGGGGCTGATGAAATCTTCACTTTCTAGGTGATGAATGATACAGTTGATCGGGAAGGAGTCCGGAACCACTCTTGAATGTATCAAGAAAGAACTTGCTTAGATAGGGGGATAAAGGTCACTTTTAACACCTTTTTTTTTCCTCTTCAGATTTCTGAGCCATAAACTTACGGTTGATGATGTAACTTCCTGCAGCAGTTGTGACTGAATCTCCAGTTTTTTCTGTATCAGCTGGTTCGGCGTATTATTGAAAGATGAATTAGACCCTCAGAAGCCCCTTGAAAATAGGCGATCCCAAAAGGAAAGTGGTCTTCCAACTTCCAACCATCAATTTTCAGGTGCGAACTGTTAGTTTCAGGGAGGGTTTGTCATAAAGTGAAGAGGCGATTCGTCACCTCTTTCAGGAAATATAGGATTACGGAATCCGAGGCCAGACTTTTCGCATTTGCGGTGGTGACCCAAACCCTGGTTGTTTATGGTTGTTTGCTGTATGCAGGGGATTACCTGGCTACATAGGGACTATAGTAAGCCATTATGAGGTTCACTGCAGGCTCCCACCCAGTCACAACCATTCAAAGAAAGAGGTGACACGACGGCATGCGAAAAACAGTCCAAGATGAGCTCAAATAAATCATTAACTGATGGAACAACAACTGCTCGGCAATAGCTTTTTTAGAGGTAGATAAAGTCACCCGAACAGAAACTTTTTGGTGAAACACACGACCATACCATGCATTTATTTCTGAACAAACACCTAAACATTGGATGAGTTTCACAAAATTTCATTCTCCTCTTGGTGATAACTGAGAGTAACTTGATCTTTAGAATCCAATATGTGTGGTTTCTGGGTGTTTTCGGGGGTCTTTTTAGAGAGGTCTTTGCTTCCACTATACCTGAACCTCGTCATCAGAGCATGTTCACCCATCACCACCAGTATCATGTGCGGCAACCAAGGGAAATCTGTTTTTTTTGTCAGGAAGGGGGAGGAGAAATGGGAAGATCCAGGTTGACATCAGGGAAAGCTTCAGAATCTTCCAAGATATTTTTACACATTTTTCAAGAGGCTTGAACTGAGGAACTGCATGACCTTTGCTTGTTTTTTTGCTAGATGTGAATTTTGCTAGACAAAAAAACGGATGTTCTTCCCAAAGAATTGGTTCACACGAGGCTCGTTTGTTCGGCTTAACTTATTTTACTCATTTAAAATGGACAATCCACCATGAATGCGTAAGCTGCAATTTTATTCAACTTATAGCATGCATGAAGCTTATCGAGTGCCCAGTTTGCAAAAACACAAGAACAGGGTCAATGACAGAATTCAATGTGTGTATGTCGAGAGTACAAATTGCTGACTTTGTCTAATAGTAAGCTTACACCATGTTGGAATTTACCCTGGGGTTTTCAACTCTTGCTCGAGGTATGTTTGTTTGTTGATCAAAGTTATCCAACTCCCCTGCAAACTAGCATGGCAATTTGGCTTTAATACTTTACAATTACAGTCTTACAGTCAGTCATAGTTGTGTAGACGTGTAATTTATCAAACATGAGGAATTTCCGTTGCTATCAGATTTGTCTATCAATCAGAACGTATCTCTTGTTGTGAAGCACCCCCAAGTGTTGAGGCAAGCGGCAAGGGGAGCATTTTTACCATGTATCTCACCTCAACTCCGTCTTTCCCGCCCCAGGCAATCACTGTTCTTGAAGGAGAGACAGAGCATCTCTCTTCCAGAATGGGCATGCCTTTTTGCTGGAGTCATTTGTGTACCTCAGTGATCAACATTTGACCCGTTTTTCTTTCGGTGAGTGGTTTTTGAGTGAATCCATTGTTCCTACAAGTGGTTTGATGAAGTTGGACATGATGAAGTCGTTTCAATTATAGAAGGAAACATCACTATTTGGGAATTATCTTATTGCAACATCCCGGATACATAACTCTCAGTTTCGGGTTAGACCTGGCATAAACAAGTCACCAGATGCCATCTCTACACACCCAACCGGAAAGCCAGCTTCAGATACTTTCAGCTTTGGAGCTCTGGGAATCCTATCCCCGGAACTGCCTCTCATCCGCTCTCCTTTGCGGATGTCATGATGACTCCATGATGATGATGATGATGATGATGATGATGATGATGATGATGATGATGATCATGATGGCACCACCTACAGCAGCAACATCACTGGTAACTGGAACGAGCCTAGAAATTATCAATGGTCCGGCCAATCTCCTGCGAACATTTTGCAAGTCGAGTTCGTAACTGGCAGGCATATTCCAAGCAGATTCAACCAACAAAAAGGGGTACTAAACTTGGTCCCCTACTCAAAGTCCACCACTTCCCTTCTACTATACCCTCCAAAGCTGAAAACAGTCAGATGCCATTTGATTTGAAGCTATGGAATTGGCGAACGATGGCAGCTCCAGAATAAGAAAAGTCATGGTTTTCACATTTGGATGAAGAAATCCCTTGCTGCTATTTGATGAGGGTGGTCAATGTGCTAGTAGAAATTTAGTATTTGTTTTGGGTACTATTAAAACAGATGTGGGGTTGACATCCCGGGGTCAACATTGTGGCTCATAACTTGCTTGATGAAACAGTGACCCTACCATTCACACTTCGCCAAGACATCATTGGAACAAACTCCTGGCAATCTTTGGTAAGATTCAGATATAATATATCTGAATAAGTTGCACAACTTGTTTCCAATGACGCCTGGAGAGGTAAACATGGAAGACAAGATGACATTTTGAATAGAAGATATATACATCTATACACATACTTCAATTTCAAAACAGCTATATTTGTTCACCAGAACCTATCTTTACATTGATACTGTAGTACTTTATATATATATACTTAAATATATAAATTATAAAACCAGAACAACGATTCGCCAGTTCGTCACTGGGGCTGAAGGCCGCTGTAGTGACCTTGGCAGAAAGTGGTGGTGGCATTGGTGGCATCAGTGTCCGGGTGCCCCGAGCGGTGGGGTTGTAACTGCGACCTCAGCCAAGGTCACCTTAAATGGTGGTTTAGTAAAGCCCTGTGGCCCAAGACTTACCAGTAGTGGGGCTGAGCTTCTAGTCCTTGGGCAGGGATTTTCATGCCATGGGTACTTTGACACTGGAAGATTCCATTACGGTTGGTGGTACCTATACCGGTCTATTAGTCCTGAAAGTTTGGGGGTCGACATCAAATGTGCATCTGTTACAATCAACAA